>PVJN01018275.1:0-40338 GCA_004026805.1 Lasiurus borealis
CCCCTTACTGCTCCCCACCCTCTGCCATTCTGGTTGCCCCTCAGATGCCCTCTGCTGGCCTGGTCACCCCACACAGCCTGCTGTCCAGTTGTTTGGTCATCCCTCACTAACCCCTCTGCCGGCCTGGTTGCCCCACACAGCCTTCTTATTCAGTTATTTGGTTGTCCCTCACTGACCCTCCTGCCAGCCTGCTGGGAGGCAGCCATCTTGTGAGGGCATAAGGGAAAATTTGTATATTACCTCTTTATTATAGGATTATTTATAAAGTCATTAAGCTTGTGAGTGGCAGAGTTAGACCTAAATCCTCAATTTCTGTCTCTATATTCAGTACTCTTTCTATAGAACCTCATGCCCTCACATGTTTATATTAAGTCACTTGGTTTCAATGCATAATAACAAGAGCTAATATTTATTGAGCATCTTACAAGTGCCAGGCCCTGATTTTATATCTCCCATGCATTTATTCATTTAAATCTCTTAACAACCCTATGAGATGGGTACCATATTGCACCCAGATTGCAGATCTGTGAGGCCTTGAGAGAGGAATGATCTTCCCACTGACCTCGCACAGCTCAGAAGCACAGGAGTCAGCATTGGAAAGCAGGCAGCCTGGCTCCAGAATGTGTGCTGTATGCTTTCAACCACTGCATGGTATTAGAGCACCAATTCAGTCTCTAAAAATTGAAAAACAAAAATGTGTTAACAGGAGCCATAGGCACAATAGACTCTTACTATAAGTACTGTTTTTGAGAAATGTGTTTATGATCAAAAAGGCAAAGTGAAGACTGAAAACCTTTCCCAGAACCCTTACTGGCCCCCCAGGCATGGGCAAGGCTGGGGTCTGTAGGTCAGGAACCGCCAACAGCAGGAGAAACCTTGGTAGCAGGAACGGAAGAGGAGAGATGGCCCCCAGAGGTACATGCTTCTCTCTTTGACAGAAAAGTGATGAGAGGTACAATGGATATATTCCCTCAAATTAATATGCATATTTCCCCCCTCTCCATCAAAATTTGCACTTAGCCTTTTAAATGATGTCTTAAAATATGGTTTTACCACTTACTTGCTGTAGTTAGGGATGTGGCCTAATCTCCCTGTGGCATTTTCCTTTCTGCAGTGATGGGCCTGCGCCAGAAATAATGGGAAGAAAAAATGAGTGTATGCAAAGCACTTAGCATAATTCCTGGCATTCCATTATAAGGCTAATAAATGTCAACTATCATGATCATTATTGTTTTGAAAAGTGATGGGAAAATCTCATAACTGGTATATTTCAATATTATCCAAGTTAGAAACACATAAGCTGATCACTTGGGTTAGAGATTTATTTTGTTCCAATTTAAAACAATAAACAAGACATTTATTGAGTCTCACTGTCATCATGCCCTCTGCTGAAGTTGAAATACCCATTACTGACCTGATCCTAGCATCAAGCCCATGACATAACTGGAAACTACTATTGTTCCCATTTGATGTATATGGAGACTGAGGCTGAGAGAGAATAAGTGATTCTCACAATCAATCATTCAGCTCTAAGAAAATCCAAATCAGGACTAAAATCCAGGTTTTCTGACTTAAAACCCAATACTTTCTGCACAGTACCACCATGTCCCTCTCTCCTGACCTAATCTTGTCCATCTCTTCTGATTACTGTGCTTTCCCCAAATTCTGGCTTTGCCTAATGGCACCCCAAATCCCTTTGCTTGTAGCCTTCACTTTCCTTGCAAAGATTTCTACAGCTTAAAAAACATTATTTTCTTTTACACTTGAAATTTCCGTCTTGCAGTTTTCTAAGTCTATATTGTCATTGTCTTACACCCTACATCTCATGAAAGACTTGGATGATGGATATATGAGTAACCTTCAGGGCTTATGTTGAGTAACGTGAAAATGATCACATTAAGAGGAAGATAAATTCAGCGCTGTGACATCGAAGAGAACACTTAGTGCACCATAGTGCCTTAATTTGTGTTTTCATTAATGAGTGAAGATTTGCCAAGTTAGTCAGCTGATTGTAGCAAAAGTGTCAATGGGATGATGTTTCTTTACAACATGAAAGCTTAGTTTTGTTTGATTTGGGGCCTGGTTTTAATTTCATCCTTGCCTTTTCCCTTCTCTGAGGTACCTCTTCATCCACAGTAATTCCCCCTGTCTCAATATCTAGGACAGTCCACCTGAATGAATACTGCAGAGCCCAAGCAGGTCTGGCCACGGTCAAGGCCTGCATTCTAGGCCGGTGCTGTGTGCCACGTGGTCACACAGGCTGCAGAAATGCAGCCACTTACAGGGGCTCCATGTTAACTGGGTCCTAAGTAGATAAGAGTTAATCCCCTCACATCCCTGTGTTACTAGAGGAAGCCAGAGAATTATTTAGTAATATGAAACATTTCTAGTTTGTTCTCATGGGGAGAAAATGCTAAGGATCTGATATGTAAGTGAGTTATTCATATGTTCAACCATCCATTCATCAAGTTATCCAGGCCCTCTGTGTGTTTCTATTTAGAATGTAAGCTCCCAATACACAGCACAGTGCCTTACATGAGAATTTTCTAATGAATTGAGTGAATGAATGCATGAATGGAAGGAAAACATTGTGGAATGGGAGCATGAAAGAGGAGACTTGAAGCATTAGCAGGCATTAGGCATGAAGTAAAGAAATGTTTGTTTGTGAATCTTAACCACAAAGTACAGTGTTTTCCAGAATCCCCATAATAAGAGAGGACAGAGGGAGGCAAGGATGGGACAGCCCAGCATAGGGGGACACTCCAGAATAAGAGATGCTGGCAACACAAGAAATAACTGGACATGGAGAAAGAGGTAGCTTGATTTGTTTTTTGTTTATTTAACACACTAGAAGTTTGGTGCACAAAATTCATGCAGGGGGGCTAGGGTGCAGTCCCCTCAGCCCAGCTTGCACCTTCTCCAATTGGGGACCCCTCTGGGGATGTCTGACTGCCGATTTAGGCTCAATGCCGGGGATCAGGCCTAAACCGGCAGTCAGACCTTCCTCTTATAATCTGGGACCACTGGCTCCTAATTGCTCACCTGCCTGCCTGGTTGCTGCTTAGTGCCCCCTCCCCCGCCAGCCTGGTCATCCCTTACTGCATTTCCTGCCAGTCTGACCTCCCTCAACTGCCCCTCCTGTGGGCCTGGTAGCCCCACACAGCCTGCTGCTTGGTCATTTGGTTGCCCCTCACTAACCCCCCTACCAGCCTGGTCACCCCACTCAGCCTGTTCGGTCATCTGTTTGGTTGTTTCGGATGTGATGGTCGCTTAGCTTTTTACATATATATATAGTACCTCGAGATACGAGTGCCCTAACATACGAGATTTTTGAGATACGAGCCATAGAGCGAGCGATTTTTGCTTTGAAATACGAGCAACATTTGAGATAGGAGTAATCTCACGGATCGGCTGGCTGCACATGACCCACCAGTTTACCGAGACTCCAGCGTCTCATAATTTCCCACGCCTCAAGGTTACGGAACGAATTAAACTCCTTATCTCAAGGTAACACTGTAGATACTTACTAGCACTTGCTATATAGTGGGTACTACATGCTTTTTAAATTAATCCTCATAACAAAATTATTATTCCCATTTTACAGATAGGAAACTGGGGCACAAGGAAGATAAATACTCAAGATACGAGTTTAATTTGTTCTGTAACCTTGAGGCATGGGAAACTATGAGACACTCTAGTCACTGTAAACTGGTGGGTCGTGTGCAGCCAGCCAATCTGCGAGGTTACTCCTATCTCAAATGTTGCTCGTATTTCAAAGCAAAAATCGCTCGCTCGACGGCTCATATCTCAAAAATCTCATATGTTAGGGCACTCGTATCTCGAGGTACCACTGTAGTTTATTCAAAATCATATGGTAAGTGGTAGATAGAGCCAGGATCAAAACCCATGCAGTCCAGCTGCAGCCCATCCTTGTAACCCTATCACCAGGCTAACTCTGTTGATGAGCAGAAATGATTCTCAGACACTTGGTCTTGGAAGGCAGAAGCGGCATAGCTACACTTAGACTAGTAGAGGTTGTATATTTAAA
Source organism: Lasiurus borealis (assembly GCA_004026805.1). NCBI lineage: Eukaryota > Metazoa > Chordata > Mammalia > Chiroptera > Vespertilionidae > Lasiurus > Lasiurus borealis. The sequence goes on from PVJN01018275.1 coordinate 4,049, forward strand.
CAAGAGAAAGGAAGCTTCCTCTTCCAAAACATATAGATACTTTGTGATAATACTGAACCCTATGTTTTTGTTGCATTTAAAGAAGAAAAGACTCGTAAGTTTTTCTAACCTTTGCTGTTGAATATTTCTCCTGAAATAAGAGGTGCAGATGCGGGGGAGAAGGAAGAGAGAGAGAGAAAGAGAGAGAAGAAAAGAGAAGAGGGGAAGAGAGGGGGAGACTAGGTATATAACTGGGGATAGGTATTCAGTATTTTGGGTATTCAGCCAGACTCTTTGTTCATTCCCAGAAAGGGATCATTACCAAAGCTTGTTCCTGTGTGCTTCAAATCTGTTTATTACTAAGTCCAGACTGTCCCTTTTGTTCTACATTGCTTTAGGCACAACTAGAATCTCCAAATATTTTTTTTTATTGCATTGTGGTCAGAACACCTAGCCTGAAATCTACCTTCTTAACACATTTTTAAAGTATAGACTACAGTATTGTTAACTATAGGAACAATGTCATGCAGCAAGTTTCTAGAATTTATTCATCTTATATACCTGAAACTATACCCATTAAACAGCATCTTCCCATTTCTCCCTCCTCAAGCTCTGGGCAACCACTACCCAAATCATGTTAAAGTGTCTGAAATCGCAGTGAGTCTACTCTGGTGCAGAGATAATTTGGAGTTTCCTTCTCCAAATTACCTAGACAAAAGCTTGATGGACATATTTGCACTGTTTTAACATATAGCTGTAATTATTACCCCAAATAAAGCGTATCTCTGATATTTCCAAAAAGATATTGAAACAATTTCTATGTTTAGACAAAATAGTAAGACCTGATACCCAGTTTCTCTTACAAACTTTCCCATGTGGAGCTTTTCTGATGTCGCACGTTTGCCCGCGAATATAGTGCCTGTGATGGGCCAGGAGGAATTCCACGAAAGACCTCCCTTTGTGGCTAAGAGTTACGATCCGATCCGAGCCACTTGAAGGAGAACTGGTAATTCAGATTCGCTGGGCTGGATTGACAGAAATGACTGGTGGAGCTATTGTTTTCCATAGATTGTGCTTCTAACCTGTATTTAGTGAGCAGCTCTCCACAACCAATTGAGTGCTGGCTTGTGGACCCAGGAGCCCAGGCTCATTTTTCTCTCCCTAAAAGCACTATCGTTTCTGGAGGGCACTGCGTGTTAGAAACCTGTTCCAGGCTGTTTTGTCAGGAGAGGGAGATATAGTAAGAGGCTGTCGGGAACAAACAAAGACATCCTTGACAGTGGCGATTTATCTTGCTACCTGCAACATGCCCTTTGGTGTGATAGCTGCCTGGGCAGGCTGGAATTATTTATCTCCAGTGCACACTGATATATGGCAGTGTGCTCCTGGCAGGCTTCCTTCCTTTCTTCCTTTCCTGCCTGGCCAGTCTCCTCTGCTTACTCTTCCCTATCAGAGGGCTGTCAGCCAGCGTTGTCCTGGGAAATTGGAGGGGAGGGCAAGTGCCTGGAAGTATCTTAGGAGAAACAATCTTCTTTGCGAGCAGGACGCGATCTAGTTTCTCTTTCCTGCCAGTGAAGCCTGGGGGAAATCAGAGATGCCTAGGTGAGTATCTGGCAGGTGCAGGGAATGCAGGACTGAGCTTCTTTCCAGCAGTGATCTCCTTTAAGCTGACCCTCCCTCCTCTTCTGCCTTCTCAGAGAAAGGCTTCCTTCCGCTTCTTTCTGCGGCCTGGACTGGTTCCAGGTGAGGCTAACCTGTGTCAGTACAGGAGGGCGTGATGGCAGCTGCCCTCCCCAATTTGTGCCTTGGAAAATGCTACTCCCCCTCTTAGAAATCTTGCCTCCCTGAACCCTGGCTTTCTCTAGCTCTTTCCGGCTCTGTATTCACACATGCAGCTCAGGCATGATCTTTCTTTGCATCCCTTGCCCAATTTCCCATCCTGGACTGTGCAGAGAGTTGTCCAGGGCAATGGGAAGCTAGAGGAAGAGTTACTGTTCAGGGTCCCTGACGCTGCTTCTGTTATCTGCACCCCCCCCCACCCAACACAAGTATACACCGTGCACGTGTGCCCACGCTGACAGACAGGCAGACATTCAGATACACACATACACTTTAGCTCTCTGCCTTTTCCTCCCTAAAGAGTATGCAGGCATTTCTTTAGGTCACAGATTAGTTATGCCCAACATCTGCAAGTAGAATCAGCCTGGCAAGAAAAGGAAGCTATTTTCAAAAGACTTCAGCTGAGAAGTGTTTAGTGACTATTTCCATCAGGGTGGGTGAGTTAAGGAACTAACAATTGGTCAAATACTCAGGGAGGAACCACGACAGGAAGGGCCGAGGCTCAGGAATAAAGCTGCTGGGCCTTGAGAGAGAAGGAATGCTGACCACAGGAGCCATGCTGTCTCCACTGGAAGCCTAAGGAGACAGGTGGCAGCAAGGGAAGTCACCTGTCTTCCAAGCTGGAGAGGAAGCCTGGGTGGTGAGTCCATAGAGGTCACACTTCTGGGGCACAGGGCAAGGCAGAAAGGTGAGAGTACAGGGCATGCAGGCAGGATACAGGGGAGACAGGGGTAGAGGTGAGTGGGAAATAGCCAGCCTATGAACATTCCTTTTGTTCTGTGAACCTCTTTGGCAATCTGGAAAGCTTAACAGGTCCTTTGCAAAATACTACTTCTAAATCCAAAAACAGAATACCTAAGAATACAAAAGGAACCAATTATATTGAAGTACAGTTATCAAAATACTAAAAATACAAAATTGTGATACAGATATATATGCTCATTTATTGACACAAGACACTACAAAATCTAGTCACAGAGTTAACAATTACCAAACTTTCTAAATAATAAGTGTAAATGATATTTCAAGATACCTGTAACAGCCGAAATGAATGAGAAAATATCCGTGATGTCTTTATTGTTGATATAGTCAGATATATCCAATACTACTATGCTTTTGTTGCCTACATAGTTGAGGAAAATGTTAAATTTCAGTTGAGTAGAGTTTAGTGATATTGATAAATAATTCCCCTCTCTAAGTTGGTGGATCTCTGAATTCTATCCAAGGACTCCTTAGGTTTGTGGTTGGCAAACTGCTGCTCATGAGCCACATGTGGCTCTTTGGCCCCTTGAGTGTGGCTCTCCCACAAAATACCATGGGCGAGTCTATTTTGAAGAAGTGGCGTTAGAAGAAGTTTAAGTTAAAATGTTTGGCTCTCAAAAGAAATGTCAATCGTTGTACTGTTGATATTTGGCTCTGCTGACTAATGAGTTTGCCAACCACTGCCTTAGGTGTCTCAATATGCCAGGTTAAGAACACCTGCCTTAACATAAGTGCAAGGATGCTGAGCTCTAGTGAAATGGTGTTGCATGCCTCAGTGTGAGAGGGCAGCACCATAGCCAGAATCCAACTTCTTAACAGTAGTGGTTTTGAGGTAGTCCCAGAGTCCTAGAAGATCCAGGCTAAGCAATGAGGCCCTCTAGTTGCCGTCTACTTCTGTTAAATATTAATCCTTGACTATGCTAGAATGTAAACTTCATGAGTTTTTAAAAACTTTTATTGAAGTACTATATTTATAAGTACTCATCGTCTAAATGGCTTGATAAATTTTCATGAACTGAACATACTAGTGTAAGCAAAACTGAAATTATTACCAGTATCCCAGAAGCCTCCCCCCGGTCTCCTTCCAGACACCCCAAGGGTAACTTGATTTGGAACAATGTAGAGTAGTTTTGCCTGTTTTATTTTTATTTTGCTTTTTGGTAAATAGAATAATGCATAATATACTCTCTTGTGTCTTTCTTTCAATATTCTACTTGTGAGATTCACCCATGTTGTTCCATGTAGTTATAGATTACTCATTATTATTGCTGTAGAACATTCTATTGTGTGAACATACCATACTTTATCAATTCTGCTGTTAATGGGGATTTGGATAATTTTGAATTTTGGGATATTATGGATAATTATTACAGTTAATCTGGTATATACATTTTGGTGAATGTATTGAAATATTTCTGTTGAATATATACTTAGGAGTGAAATTACAAGGTCATGCATGGGTCTGAGTATGTTTAGCTTCAGTAGACATGGTCAGTTTTCCAAAGCGACTGTTAGTTTCCAGTTGCTCCAAATCCTCAGCAACACATGGTATTCTCTATCTTTCTCATTTTAGTCATTAGGTGGTTGTGCAGTGGTAACTCGTTGTGGTTTAATTTGCATTTTCCTGGTGACTAAGGAAGAACACCCCTTCACCCAGTATTGCTTATTTGGATAGCCTCTTTTATGAAGTGTCTGTGCAAGTCTTTTGTTCATATTTCTAATGTCTGTCTTTGGATATCTTGAGCAAATTATTTAATCACTCTCAGTTTCCTCTTTGTTAAATTGGGATACTAATAGAACCAATTCATTGGGTTGTAATGAGGATTAAGAGAGAGAGTAATAAAATGTTTAGCTTAGTGTCTAGTGCCTGGCCCATAGTATGTGCTCAATGATTTGCAACAATTATTATTAATCACCAATGCAGTGCACATCAGGTGTTCCACCTATGTTTATTGCATAACTGAATTTTGAACATATTACTGTAACAATCCACATGGTGACTATTAGGCCTGTGACAGTTATAGGCTTGGGATGAGAAGGAGCATTGATGAGATGTTTGAATGAAGAATAATGACTGGCAAATAATGAATGGAGGTGATTGAAATGGTGAGTTTAGTGACTTCTATCCCTTTCCCCAGGTTGTGGTGTCATGTCATGTGGTTTAGATTGTGTCAGTTCTGATCTTTGATGACATCCCAGGACAGTGACTTTGTAGCAACATTCAGTGTAATGACTATTTACATGAAATATTTAGATGGAATTTGTGTGTGTGTGTATTCTTAAAACATATCATTTTATAGGAAATATAGTCAATAATATTGTAATAAATATGTATGTGGCCAGATGGATACTTGAAATATCAGGGCGATCACTTTGTAAAGTATATGATTCTCTAACCACTATGCTGTACACCTGCATCAGTTGATCACCATACTTCCTGGAATCTTCCCTTTCCTTTCCTTCCTTTTTCTTCCCTTTCCTTTTGGATTCTGTCAATTATAATACCTGCTCTTAAAAGACAATCACATTTCAAATGACTTGATTCCATGGGCCATTAGACGTATTTGATGGTAGGCCTGGGGAACAGTTGTCATCTAGGACAACCTCCTCACAATTGTACACAGTGACTTGTCCTACATCCCATAGCCAGCTGATGTGGAGCCTGGCATGAAATGAGCTGGAGCTCATTTGGGCGACACCTACATGGCCAGGATCTGAGGATGATCTCTGGCTACAGCCAGGAAGAAAACACGGACCTCAGTCCTATAGTTCTAAGGAAGTGAATTCTGCTAATGAGGAAAGAGGGTAGAGGTGACTTTTAACGTGGAAGATATTTTTATAAAAATCGATTAGGTTGAGTTTTAAGGAAGGTGAAAGTTTAGAAAGTTCTATGTAAAGAGAAGGATTGCTTTTTGGACCAGTAAGAATATTTCTATCTAGCTGCTGGGTAATGATGGCAGATGACAGGTGTTATTGTTATATTGAGGTCTTTAATCATGGCACTCACTGATACAGCTTTAACTCAAGTCTTCAGTCCTGGGCCAGTGCTGAGAATGGAAACTCATGCCTGGCCTGTGTAGTGGGCAGAATGCTAATATGGCCCCCAAGCACCCTTTTACGCACACACTTTGATCACCCACCTCTCCTTGAGTATTGACAAGTCTGTGAATATAATGGATGTAAACTACATGACAAAGATGAAGGAATTTTGCAGATGTACTCTCAAATCAGTTGATTTTGAGTGAGTCAAAAGGGAGGTTGACTTGGATAGGCCTGACTTAATCAGGTGAGAGTTATTCACAAGAGACTGAGATTTAAAGTAAAAGAGATACTCCTACTGTCTTTGAAGATGTAAGCCTGTTGGGGACACCTACATGGCCAGAACCTGAGGATGATCTCTGGCTACAGCCAGTAAGAAAACAGGGACCTCAGTCCTATAGTCCTAAGGAAGTGAATTCTGCTAATGACCTCAATGAGCTTGGAAGAAGACTGAAGCTCTCAGTAAAACCTCAGACTCATGTGACATCTTGAAACCTGGTGAGCAGAGGGCCCAGTTAAGCTGTGTCTAGATTTCTAACATATAGAAATGCTTAGATAATAAACTTTTGTTATTTAAAAAAAAAGATACCACTTTCTTGGAATGTCCACAAGTTCAGGAGTATAAATTCGGGCAGAATAGTTCTTTTGACTATACTTTATTTCCTCTGGGGTTTCTGGGCTGATGTGACTCTTCATAGTATAACATATTAGTTATATGGGCCAATAACAGCATATTTGCAGAGAATTGGCTCAAAATGATTTTTGTGACTCATTTTGCAGAGAAACAGTTTTCTAGGGAGTCAAAGGAAGCTTTATTAAAAGCTTTACTTTAGAGAAGATCATAGCTCTGGAAACCGATCAGAGAGTCAAACTAGGTGTTCCCCCTCCTACATATAGCATTTATTTATTTTAAGCAAAATGTTTGCTTGCTTGAAGAAGAAGAAAAAAAGTCCTCCTAATGTATGAGGGAGCACACTGATGATTTCCTTCTCTGTTCCTTTATTTTCTAGACTACCTCTTCATTCTTTCTGGTACTGACAAATAGGAAATGCTAAGCAGCAGTCATTTTTATTTGGTGCAGGACCTACTGGGGGGAAGAGGACACGATGTTTAAAAAGGGACCAGTCTCTTTCTTCCCTGAAGACAATGCCCCTGTGTTGAATGAGCCTCTCTTAATCATTGCTAGTGGTTCCCCTACCTCACAACTTCCATTTTACAGCATTGGGCCCTCTCTGCTGTGGGGAGAAAAGTGGGATTGGCAAAATTCTTGCTCAGCAAGAAGGACTTGGTGGAATTTATTTGTGACCCTTCTGGTATGTAAATTCAGAAACATAATTTTTTATTTCAATCATGGTTGAACTCTTTTAGGAAAAGATTGTCCTAATCGTGTTCAGCTGTACTCTTCAGCTTACTCCGGATTTTGCTAATATTCAGCATAGATTGAAATGGCTGACAAACTAAGTACAAAGCGGGTGTTTAAGGAATCATCTCTGTAATCAAAGGATCCCTAAGAGGTGGGGGCACTAAATGTTTCGACAGCACAGTGTCTACGCTCTCCTGAAAGCTGCAAGAAATGAGGGGCAAAGGAATGCAATGAGAAGATCGCCTCCATGAAAACGTGCCAGATCAGCTTGAGTACCTTTGAAATTCAGAAATAAATCTCTAAGAGTTTTTGCAAGTGACTCAAGAAAGCAGAAAGAGCACTGGACTAGGATTCCACTTTTTTTTCTCTATGATCAACAATTGTATAATTTTGGTCAGTTCACAGAAATGCTCCTATCCTTGGTGTCCTCAGGTATAGAAGTGAATATTTCCATTAGAGTTCTTGGTGTAAAGGAGCAAGAAATGGTTCTTATCACCCTAAGCAAAAGGGGACTCTTTGAAAAGTACTGGGTTGCTCAGAGGACCTATAGAGACCTAAGAACCCGGCTGGTAAAGGGCAGGAAGCAGAGTAGGACTGGGTTTTATGCAGCCGTGAATCTGCTCAGCCTTGGTGGGATCTAGGTGTGGGGCACACTTCATCCCCAGGTGAATATACACTTCATCCCCAGTGTGCTTCACTGTCATTGCGGATCCTCCTGGCTGAGTCTTTGGCTCTCAGTTTCTCACAGTGCAGAACTTTGGGTTAATAACATGAATATTTAGTCTGTGAGATAAAAAAAGGGATGAGTATTTCCAGGTTCCCTCTTCTGGAACAGATTCTCTTCTGGAACATATGCATTTTCTCAGCAGAATTTTGATTTGATTGAAGTTAATGAAGTTGTTACCAACTTGAAGCTTGAGATGTCTAATTTTATTATTTGACTAGAGGCCCAGAGCATGAATATTCATGCACTGGAGGGGGGTCCCTCAGCCCGGCCTGCCCCCTCTCACAGTCTGGGAGCTCTCAGGGACAGGAGGCAATCCAGCGATCAGGGGAAGGCAACACCCCCATCACACCTCTGCTGCTGCCACTGCCAGCAGCACAAGCCTCGGTTACCTGAGCCTCAGGAGGCCCTGGTTAGCTGGGCAGCCACCATCAGCAGCTTACCTGTGCCTTGGGCCAGGCCTGGGTGGCTGGGCAGCTGCCATCCGAGGTTTGCCTGTGTCTTGGGCCAGCCCTGGGTGGCTAGGGGGCTGTGGGGGACTGCAGGACTCAGAGGCAGGCATGTGGAGTGGCCAGATCTACCTGGGGGTGGGCCTGGCCGCGCTGTGCGCCTGCCATCCTGGCGGGGTTGAGGGGACTAGGCACCGCCATCTTGTGGCTGTGGGTGCCACCATCTTTGAGGGTGTGGCAGTGATTTAGCATATTCCCTCCTTATTTGGCTGTGGGCACTGCCATCTTTGTGAGGGTGTGATAGTCAATTAGCATATCCTCTTTTTATTAGATAGGATAATATAAATAAGGTGGAAAAGACTCTAGGCTTGACATACTTGACATTTAAATCTAACTTTGCAAAATAATTTATTAAAGTATTTGCTATGCTTTTTCAGGTCTATCTGGATATCTTGTTATAAGGTAATAATGAGCATCCCTAGAAGAGAGACAATGCATATTTGAAGTTGCATTTTCATTTTCCATTTCAATGAAATAGATTCTATAGGTCAGAGGACTTTCAACTTACATTTTCTCTGTTCTAGCTAGGCATTTAGTCATAGTTGCCATGAAAATTAAGATTTGGGAGCTATTTATATAGACATACACTGAATACATTAGAGCCTTTTTATCCTGCTATTCTCAAAATCAATTTAGGAACCAAAATTCATGCCATTCATTCATTTTAATGCATTATAATTACTTACTTGGGAGCTTAACCATTTAGAATTTTTTCTTCATCTAAAAATGATAGAATATTTGTATGCTGCAGCAGAGTTATTTTTAATCAGCATAGTCTGATATGTTAATCATAAAATATTAAATAAACACAAAGTATTGACCTTGCTTGGGTATTTTTTAATACTAGGACTTGAGTGAGGATTGTAAGAAAGAGCCTCAGTCCTGGCTTTATAGTTAAGTTAGGAGATTTTACAGCTTGATGGTCTATTGACAATCTAGCACTTTTGGCAGAACTGCCCTTTCAATCATCAGTGACAAGAAAGAGTTGTGGAGATGGGTCCTATTGTTTGCCCATCAAATTCCCCAGGGTGCATCTTCCATAAGCACAAACTGTCCTGTATGTGTCAGTGATGGAGAATCTCACATGATCCCATTGGAAGAATGTGACAGAGGTGGCTAGTGGAACCCCAAAGTTCATGCTGTCCTTTTATTTTTTTGCATATTACTTTTTTTTAAATTAAAATTTTATTATTCAAATTATTACATTTGTCTCTCTTTTTTCTTTTCCATAGCTCCCCTCCACCAGCTCCACCGCTCCCTCTACCCTTAACTCTCCCCACATTGATGAGTCTGTAGGTGTATGATTTTTTATCCATTCACCCCCTGTACACCCCTACCCGTTTCCCCCCTGAGAATTATCAGTCCACTCCCTTTCTGTGCTCCTGATTCTATTATATTCAACAGTTTATTCTGTTGATCAAATTTTTAAGTCATTTAATTTTTAGATTCACTTGTTGATAGATATGTATTTATTGTTCATAAATTTTTTTTATCTTTTACCTTTTTCTTCTTCCTCTTCTAAAAGAGTACCTTTCAGCATTTCATATAATACTGGTTTGGAGTTGATGAACTCCTTTAGCCTTTTCTTATCTGTGAAGCTCTTTATCTGCCTTTCAATTCTGAATGATAGCTTTGCTGGAGAGATTATTCTTGGTTGTAGGTTCTTGCTATTCATCACATTGAATATTTTTTGCCACTCCCGTCTGGCCTGCATCGTTTCTGTTGAGACATCAGCTGATAGTCATATGGGTGCTCCCGTGTAGGTAATTAATTGTTTTTCTCTTGCTGCTTTTAATATTCTCTTTGTCTTTTGCTTTTGGTATTTTAATTATGATGTGTCTTGGTGTAGTCCTCTTTGGATTCCTTTTATATGGGGTTCTGTGTGCTTCCTGGACTTGTAAGTCTATTTCTTTTACCAGATGTGGGAAGATTTCAGTCATTATTTCTTTAAGTAGGTTTTCAGTATCTTGCTCTCTCTCTTCTTTTGGTACCCCCACAATTCTGATGTTGGTACGCTTGAGACTGTCCCAGAGTTTCCTTACATTATCTTCATATTTTTGGATGCTTTTTTCTTCTTGCTTTTCCAGTTGAGTGTCTTCTGATTCTTTATATTTCAAATTTTTTACTTGATTCTTGCCTTCCTCTAGTCTGCTGTTAGGTCTCTGTATAATATTTTTTATTCCAGTCAGTGTATGTTTAATTTCTATTTGGTCCTTTATCATCTCTAGTTGGTCCTTTTCTATCGCTAGTTGGATCTTTTGCATCTCTAGTTGGTCCTTTTGCATCTCCTCTTGGGTCTCGCTAACTTTATCCAACTTTTCTAGGATATTCTTGAAAAACCTTATAAGCGTGGTTTTGAACTCTATATTCAGTCGTTTGTTTTCCTCCATTTCTTTTGTTTGTGATCCCTTCCCTTGTCTTGGCATTTTCATTATGCTGGGAGAACTTCTGTGTTGGATTCAGCCTTATGATACCAGACTTGAAAAACTGCAAAAGCCTCTCTGTTGAGCTTGGGATGTGTGGAGTCTCAGGGCTTCAGGGACCACCTTACCTTCCAGTCGGCCCTGCCCTCCACGGCCCCTGAGATTCACATGACTGGGTAATCGCTGGAGCGGTCCCTGTGTGCGCATGCTCTCTTGCAGGGCCTCTAAACTGCTGCTCCTCCGGCTCCCCTATGCTCTGGGACCACACGAGTCTGGGTCCCCAGAGTTTTGCCTGAAACTGGGGTTTAGTGGAGTGAGAAGTGGCACAGTTGGGAGGGTCTGTCTCCCACCCACTCCCGAAAGCTAGTGGCACAATCAGCAGTTGGTCCTCTGCACGCAGTGCCATGCGTGCCGCCAGATTTCTGATCTTTTGCGACTCCCCTAAATTTCTGTGCACTTCTCCCCCTTTATAGTCCAAACTCCCCCCATATGAGTTTCGGCTGGATCTGGGGTTTAGTGTCATAGGATAAGGAGTTAAATGCCTTTGATAGTCTCCATCTCCCTCCTGCCAGAGAAAGCCAGGTGGATACTCCGGCACCCGCTCTCTCTATGCGCATGTCTCCGTACCTCAGCTTTTTACAGCTTCTCTGGGTCTCTGTGAGGCCCTCTCTTTCCTTCTAGTTGTAGAATTTCCATTCTGCCAGCTTTCCTGTGGTTCTGGATGATGTCCATTCTGTCTTTTAGTTGTACTTTTGAAATTGTGCGAGCATCAGTGTAGGTGTTTGCCTATGCCACCATCTTGGATTCTCACATGCTGTCCTTTTACAGCACATTCTTGTCTCTAATAACTAGCTACCCATCTAGGGCTAAATTTTCCATCCCTTCTTGCATTTGATGTGGTCATGTAACTATTTTTTGCTAATGGAGTGTGAATAAAAGTATTGTGTGTCATTTCATGGCCATAGACATTAAGAAGCATGGATGCTTCCTCCATGGTCTTCTATTCCTATTCTACTGACTAGATACAGATTTCTATACCTCAGGTAGTGGGCTTACATGATGGAACCTGTGAGGAGGAGTTCCACTGCCAACTTGTAGTATCCACCTTGTATTCTTATCTGAGCAAGAAATAATTTTATTGTGTTTGAAGTTTTGTACATCTGTAGGTCTATTTGTTATAATAACTAGCATTACCTTATTATAAGAATTAGATTTCCTTAAATAAACCTCTGATTTTGCTACTCTGTGTTTATATCTTTGCAATTCTTTATCAATTTGAACTTGCAATGGAAAGATAAGACTAGTCTCCATTTTCTGTGCTCATCATATTTATAAGAGGACAAATATATATGATTGATACTCCTTAGATTCATAAATCACCTTTCTAAATTCTTCTCCCAAATTTGTCATCCATGGAGAGATGGTATGGCATAGTGGTTAATTGTATTGGTTATGGAGCCAGAGTTCCTGGTTGCAAATATTGTCTCTGTTGCTTATTTTTTTGTGGACTTGGACAAGTTGCCTACCTGTTCTGTCTCTGACTTCACATCTGCAAAATAAGGGTAATAATACTCCCTACATCAGAGGGCTGTTACAAGGGTTACAGGAATTAATACAGCTAAGTGCTTACCATATTTTCTGGCTTGTAGTAAGCATACAATAAATGTCATTTAAAAATAATTATTCAGGTATCTTCTTGTGGTTTAGCCCAGGACTTATAAGTACCTCCCTTTTTGTGTTTAATCTTTTTCATTTCTGTGTCAGGAGAATCCAGGAAGCTTTTCCATGAAGGGTGATGCCATTGTTAATGGGACAGAGGTAAATTTAATATTAAATAAATTGGACTATAAAACACTAGCTACTCAGTGGATTAGGAGATCTAAAGTCAAGATGATGATGAGTCTATATTTTTTAGTGGTTACTATATGTCAGGCATTGTTTTAATTTTACATATATTATCACAATGATACTATGAAGTAAGTTTTATCTATCATTTTCCCTCTTTTACACATGAGGAAATAGGGGCACAATGAGGTTTAAGTACTTACCCCAGGTCACACAACTAGGAAGTGGCAAGCTGTTGCCTCAAATACAGGCAGTCTGACTGCATAGGAAACACCTATTTGTCTTTAACACCTCTTCTGTGAGGTCTTTCCTTTACTCTGGCAGCCACCACTCTATCTTGGACTGATTTGATTGCAGCTGGAAACATGTGGTATTGTAGTTATTCATGGTTCTATGAGATTCTTGTCCACGATGACTAGATTGGTGCTTTTCAAACTTCAATGTGCCTATGAGTCGCTTGAGGAACTTTGGTAAAATGCGGATTTCTGATCTAGTAGCTGTGATGGTTAATTTTATGTGTCAGCTTGACTGGGTGCCCAGATATGCGGTCAAACGTTATTTCGGGTATATCTGGGAGGGTGTTTTTGCATGAAGTTAACATTTAAATCTGTATACTGAGTGACGCAGATTGTTCTCCCTAATGTTAGTGAGACACATCCAATCAGTTGAAGGCCCTAGTGGAACACAAAGGATGGCCCTTAAGTAAGAGAGAATTGCTACTCTCCAACTGCCTTCAACCTTGGCTTCTTCCTGCCTTTGGGCCTGAATGGGAAGATCAGCTCTTCTGGGTCTTGAGCCACCAGCCTTGAACTGGCACTGCACCATTGGTTCTCCTGGGCTCTTACTGACTCACACTATGAATTTTGGGACTTTTATCAGCCTCCATAATCATGTGAGCCAATTCCTTATCATAAATTTCTCTTTCCCTCTTTCTCTCTCTGTCTCTCTCCCTCTCCTTTTCTTTCTCTTTCTCCCTTTCCTCATCTATTTCCCACTTCCTTTCCCCTTCTCTCTCTTTCCCATTGGTTCTGTTTACCTGGGGAACTAATACAATAGGTATGGGGTCAGACCTGATATTCTGAATTTCTAACAAGTTTCCAGGTGATGCTGCTAGTCCTAAGTAGTGTGCCACATTTTGAGAAGCAAAAACAAGACTGCTTCATTACCTTTTTATCCTTGGCCTTCAACACAGAATGGGTACCCAACAAATCTCTTTTGAATATTTAGGATGAAGTTTTCTTACCAGGTGAAAGATTCTCTAAGAGGAAATTCAAGTAAATAATAATAAGTGATTTTGAAAACTGTAACTTTTTTTAAATAACAGTCCAAATTTGACCTAAATAAAGAGGAGAAAAGAGAAGGGAAAATCAGAAAAATGACAGATTGTAAGAGCTGAACATTTAGGAACTGGAAAGTAAGATTAATGAGACCGATTGGGACCGACTGAATCTATCAGTGGTTAAGCATAGAGAAGATGAAATTAGTTTCAGCACTTGTGGTTTTAATAGCATGGATTTGAAACTGCACTGCCTGAGTGTCTTGATGTTATGTAAAATTTAGTTCCACACATTCATGCATTGAAAGTCATTTTAATCATTTGTAAGCATGATAATGTATCCATGAAGTCTGAAACTGATAGCCGTCAGTTAGTTTCATGGGTCATTATTTTCTGCTCTGGAGATAGTGTGGCTCATTGGCTGTGTTTTCTCTTGGAACTTTGTTCCTGAAGTTTAGTTACACTATAATCAGCTCAATAAACCCAGGGTTTAATTTCTGTATGGTGAGTGTTGTCAATATGTTTCATCATTGACTTTTCTTGTTTTTCCCTAATGACTAAGGTTTACTGGTTTATAAGCCTGTGACTCTAAGATTAAGATGATCTCAGGAAGCCCATAAAAAATAAAAGTATTAAAATAACAAAAGAAAACAGTAGCAGGTAAGACACATAGACATGCACATACAATCCAAGATGGTGTTGATTGTAAGGTGTATCATTAAGATAGGGACTGCAAATATGGAAAAAAAAATGCTGCATTATAGTAATTATATTATTACAGTAATGTCACATTATTAGATAACCATATCAGTTTCAGAGATTTAAAAGATATGTTTTTATTGATTTTAGAGAGAGAGGAAGGGATAGGGATAGGGATATAGAAACATCCATGAGAGGGAAACATCAATTGGCTGCCTCCTGTACACCCCCCTCAAGGGATCCAGCCTACATCCCAGGCATGTGCCCTGACCAGGAATTGAACCAGTGACCTCTTGGTTCATAGGTTGACATTCAACCTCTGAGCCACACTGGCTGGGCTCAGAGATTTTTAACATGTGAAAAAAATTGTAGTCTAAAATTCCTGAAATACATTGTACATTTATGTATACATGTTGTATGTCTATATAAATAAATACATATATTTATTTATACATACTCTCATATATATATATACATATATATATATATTTAATATTAAAATCTTTGTCTCTAGCATTTAATATTGACTGTAAAAGACTGCATGTATTCTATATAGAATGCATAGAGAATGAGTTTCTTCTGGTTCTCTACAGCTAGAGTATGAGACCACTAATGGTATTTTTAGCTTATTTGAAATGTTGGGAATGATTGAAACACAGTCCCACTGTAATGTTCCTAGGGCTTAAGCTGTTTCAGGCTTCAAAACAAATGCTTATTTTGACCTGTGAAAATAAGAATCTCTAGTTAACAAAAACAACCAAAAGTGATTTAGTTATTCATATGAACTATAGGCTCTTTGATATGTCTTCATGTTATCTTGATTTTTTTCTGACACTTTAGTATAGCTGTGCTGCTTTTTAAAATATTATTTGACCTGAGTTCACTTAAATTGACCCTGTTAAACCAAACTGGCAAGGCTTTCCCTTGCATGACCTTAGTTAAAATTGCATGGCAAGTTCAGATGCTTCATACATCCAGTGCTCCCAAAAGTTCAATAGAGATCTTTCGTGTATGTGGACTTTGTGACAAGTAGCAATGAACTTTAGGTAAGAAACAATTAAAATAGCATCAATACCCACTAATGTCTTGCACCGAGGGATCGGAATTGTGAAAAAGCGAACCCCAGGAGCATGATGGATATTGCAGGCCAACTGGAGTTGTCATGGGAAAGCTAATGATCATTATTTTTCATGGATGAAACTCACACTGCCAATAAACCTTTTAAATGGGTGGAAGTGTGTCTCTCAGGAAACATGTTTAGGCATTGCTAAAATCTGTTTTTTTCTCTCCTCCCATTCTTCAAGGTCCCTTTTCGAGATTTGATTATTTAATGTCGAGCCTTGCTTTATTTCATGCTTTCGGTTGGCATCTTGTATTTGATCTAACAAGGCTAGTTTACTCACTGCTAAAGCAGGAGCTTGAAGAGGACCATTAAGGGGCTGCCAAGATACCAAGGGTATCTAGGGGTCAGTGACAATAAAACCCAATTTTTAAAAAGAGAAGGACTACGGGCATTCTGCACAATATTATCATTATGCAATGTCTTGAAAACAGAGTCCACACTATTTAAATAATGATAGGAGGTACAATATACTTGCAGTTAACAGGAACTGAGAGTTTCCTGTGAGCCAGACACTCTGGCAACAATACCAGAAGGCTGATCCTCTTACTAGACTGGTTTTGCAGGTGCAGACACTGAATCAGAAGCATTAGATAACTTGCCTAAATGTGTCAGTCAAGGTCCTGGCAAGAAACACATTCAAATTGGGTAACTAGAGGAGAGTTTGTTAAGGAGATTATTTATCAAAATATTGGTAGGGTTTAGGGAAACTATCACAGAGTTAGAAGGAATGGGATCCATTTCTACCCCTAGGATTGAGGAGATGGGGGAAGGAACAATTCTTGTATTTAAAGCTATATGGAGAGGACAACCTGACTGGATCTGCATATTTTGGGAGAGATATGTCACCAGACCCAGAGACTCTGCAAGAATGAATCTGGGAGAATAAATACCCAACCTCACTCTTTTTCTGCCCTCAGAGCCTTCCTTTGGTTAGAGTCTTCCATTGGCTGAATCCCACTGGAAGCTAGAGGGCAAAAGAGCCCATTGATACCACCCCTGTGGCTCAGCCTCCTGGGGTCCAGAGTAGGATGGAGTGATGTCCCATGTCCCTAACCACTGTCTCATGACACACGTCTTCAGTCCACCTTCAGAGTGAATACGTATAGGATTAACAAAAAACAAAAAACTCTCTAGAAACATCTTAGCAGCCCCAAACATCAACTTATTCGTTCTTTATTGTTCACTTAAAATTTCACCATACTTTCATTTCTAGTATTACAAAGTCCTGGAAGAACATATTGTCCTTCTCTCCCCAGGCTGCATGTAGTTCAGGTTTATCTTTGGCTCTTGATGACTATGTGTTTTGTTACTTCAACACATTGTGCGGAGTGTTCCTTTATTTTTGGAAGTGTTTCTCCAATAATTGTTTTAGTTGAGAAGAAATAAGTTCTTATCTTAAAGTGTTCTTTAAGCTAGGTGGATCTGGGAACATTTTGCAGTGTCAAGAAAGTATCTGTTTCTAAAAAAGACAAGAAAATTGCCTTTTCGTATTTGTGTCAAAAAGCCAAATTGTCTGGAGAGAAATAATCCTCCTTGTGAAAAGGCAGAAAAATGAATAAATGATTATCTATTTTTATACTGAAATGTAGTTATTTCCATAGATAGCTGATTCATAAGGATTAATTATGCAGTTGTGTTTCCCAAAGTCTATTTGAATGATCTACGGCAATCATATAATAAACTTCCTCCTTCTTATTCAAACACTTTCAGTTTTTCTTTCAAAAATCATTGATGTTCAGTGCCTTAAGTAAAGATGAATAGGTTCAACTTTCCAATTTTATGTTCACTTGCTACAAGGTATGTATTGGAAGTGTATTAGGGTTTACCACTTAAAATGATTTTGGCATTTATTTTTTTATTGTTGAAAAGGTGTAATGAAGATTTTATATACTCATATAAGATTATATTGATGATGATGTTTTGACCAGAGCAAGCTATTCTGTATAGAGACTATGGAGCCCCAGGTTACCAGGAGTTCACATCCAGTTAGCATGGCTACGGGTGGCCCTGGTGGACAGTCAGCTTGTTGAATATCCTACTTGATCATAGTAAAAACTGATGTCTGTGTACAGTTTTTTCCCCATTTTTATTAATGTATAACACATTGTGTACAGTTTTAAAACATACTAAGTTTTACATGCATTCATTATTTGATCTAATTTGCAGGCTTATGAGGAAATTATTATGTATGAAATAGAGAGATATGGAAGGGAAGAATTAGGCAGTGACACATTCCATATACCATTTTATTTAAACTTCATATTACAAGCACACAGCCATTTTTTGTTCAATTCAATTCCATAAGCATTTAACAGAGCATCTAATATATGTCAAAAATAGTTCACAAGAGAGCTATATTTATGTGGCATCTCAGTTAAATCCATGGGTATAGATGGTATCTCCCAGGAAGACCATGCAGAGAAAAAATGAGTGGTAGGGGGGAGGAGGGGAGGCTGACATAAAAGATATTTCCAAATAGCATGATTGACAAGGTAGGAGAAGAACCAGTGGAGAGTAGAAATAGAAGCTAAGGGAAGAGATTTAGGAAAATGGGAGTGTTAGCAATGTCTGGAGCTGCGGAATGCTGCCATTCAGATAAGACTGCAATTTGGCATTTAGGAAGATTGCTATGAGTGGGATGTATAGTAGGGAGTGGGTTCTGAAGATAGAGGGTAGCAGGTAATCTCTCCATTTCACCTAGAACAGACTCTGCACAAAGGAGTCTGATTTAAGTCAGTTTGGGTAGTCTGTTAGCAGTTCTTGGAAAAGGTTGGTTGGGGAAGGAGAGTAAATTCAGCTCTTGGCTTAAATGAAGGTTCTGGATTATTTATGGATTTAATTTTTCCCTGTGAGCCATGTCCCCACTTGACATAGGCTATCAAGAATTAGTTGCATTCTTTTCTTTTTGAAAAAGTAGGAAGAATATTTAATCATGACTGAGTTGCACTAATAGAGATTTTAATAAAATTGAGCTGAGCTCAGACTGGGAGGTTGAATAAGTAAGTGGAGAGTGAATGTTCCTCTGGGTACACTCTGTGTACTGGCATAATTTGTAGGACTGAAAACCCCCACAGGGTTTTCATAAGTGCAGTTTAATTTAAAGTCTATGCAAACACATGCAGTACATAAATACAATTTTCTGGGAATTTTAAGATTAGATAAATTAGATAAAACTTTAAAGGAAAATCTTTGATAAATTTGATAACAGCCTCATTTAAATGAGCTTACCTTCCATGGAAATCAACATAAAGACTGAAATGCTTCCCCTCTCACACACTCAGCCTTTCTGAAAGATAAGAGAGAATGCCTAGAGAATTATCACCATCTGGAGCTTAGAGAGCTTCTTTGCTTTGCCGTGAGGAAACTTGAGCACAGGCATCACTTGTCCAAGCTAGCAAGTCATGCCACAGATAGGAAAGAAACTGAGTTTAGAGCATTTGCTATGTGGCAAAACCCACATTACTAACAGTGCTATCAATAGAAAAACAACACAAGTAAAGTCCTACCAGCTCTTCTAATTCCTCTCTCGATCTCTTTAATCCTACTAGAGTTTTCTTCTAAAAATGAATGTGAATGCCATTGCTTCCATGTAAAGGTCTTCAATGGCTCTCCAGTATCTATGGTGTGAAGTTCAGACTCTTGAATAATAACCAGACCTCTGCCTATTTCTTTGTTCCTATGTATTCAGCCCTTACTCCTCAAGCTTCATTTTTCAGACAGACCTGCCCACATACAGTCCCAGACTTGTGTATTCACACCTTTTCATTCTCTCTTCCTGGCTCTCCTCCCCCGGCTCCCCTTACCCTCCTCCCTTCCTTCTAAGGCCTTAAGAATGCCAGAGCATCTTGCAAATTCAGCTTAAGCATAACCACCTCCCAGAAGTCTTCCCACACCTTCCCTTTGGCTCTTGTTCTAGGTCATTGCATATTCTAGGATAATATCTGCCTCATTGATTGGCAGTCATTTTTTTTACATGTTTGACTATTTGATTAGGAGACCCTTGAGTTCAGAGAAACTTACTCAAGTTCACATGCTGAGTGCACAAGGCCTGGCATGTGTAGATGCTCAGTAATACTTACGGAATTTAATTGAACAACAACAGCAACAAATCCAGGTAGTTATGAACCCTTAATAGAGAATTTAGGTGAGATTATCAATGAATATTTTGAGTTTGAAATTGCCCTCTTTGTCCATCTCTTCCTTTTGTTCTCCCTAACCTGATGGAGAAATTGTTGGACATGCTGTTCCCCAGGGTCATTATATGCATTTATTCCTCCCTTTGTGCCCTTTCCATGGCATTATCCCTGCTTGGCAAGCACACCCTCCTCTTGCTTGTGTAGAAGTTATTGACCACCTATATGTCTGACTTTGTGGTGGGCTTCTATCTTTACCTGTCTAACTAGGATTCCAGCATTCTAGGCCTCCTCATACTTGCATCTTCTTCTAACCAATAGTCAGAGCTCTCTGTATCACTTTCTATAGGGAATGCATATTTGATATTAAGTATATACTGCTATTTATGATTATTTTTCATTCTCAGAATACATTTTGATTCCACTAAATTATAAGATTCTTGAGGCTAGGAACTGCCCTAACTTTAGGAAGTGCCTTAATAAATGTTGGCCCATGATCAAAAGGACTCGGTGACTTTTTACACACAAGCTTCTGTGATTTTGCTATTGGGATTAGAGTGTGTTATTCATGGTGGCAGATCAGGATGGCTGTGGTCAGGGTTTCTGGTTTTGAAGAGTGAGAAGTGTAATTGTCCAAGTTCAGTAAAAGTAACAATCTCCCTGAGAGGATCATGTAAAGATTTCCCCAAATTGCAGTGATTTATAGATAATGTAATAGCAATTAAAATCTATTTTTCCCAAAATAAGTATTAAAAGAATGAATAAATAATATCCCCTTGAAAAGGCCCTTACTCCAATTAAAAGCCAATTGCAGTAACATTTTAGGTTTTCAACCCTACTTCTTTCCTGCCAGGAGGTGTCATGTCATTTACTGAAAGAAAACAACACAGGACACTTCCCTGTGAAAACATATGGGCCAAGGGGAAGTCAAAACAATCAGAGGATCATTGGAGAAAAACCTTTAGATTTATCAGCTGGGAGACCTCTGGGGCAGAGGCAGTGGGAGAAACTTCATGTTTCTGAAGGGAAAAAGTCCCTGTCCTCCTTATTCCTTCTCACTGCTTAACCCCACCAGAAATGACCACAATTCCAAGGAGTTCAACAGTTGCATTCTGTCCAAACATTAAAAGCATTGACAATTCAACTCAGCACAGAAGCTTGTATGTAAATTTACTGATACATCATATAAAAAGTTAGATCAGAGACAATTCTATGGTTTATTTGTGTGTGTGTGTGTTTGTGTTTTGCTTGTTTTGAGGGAATCTAAAAGTGCATTTTGAGAGGCTATCCCTCTTAGATGTCAAAGCACAAAAAAGCTATAATAGCTAAAATATTTTAGAACACCTCCACAGATTGAAAACCTGTCATTCCTTTGTTTTCCTTCTTTGTGTTTGCTTCATATTATACTGCACATGTAAAAGATAGAAAAGATGCCTGTAAACAGTATCCTTTTACTTTCGGTCTTCAAGGGGGCAAGTAGTGGAAAAGCCTTAACTATGCTTTTCTCTTTTTTTGGGACAGCAGGGAAAGAAACTAGGTTACCCTCAAAGGAAAGACATTTGGAAGTATTTCCAAGAAACCATGGCCCTTTCACATAAAAAATCAATTATATGATTCCAGAGATAATGTAAAACAGTGGCAAAGGGCAGATTTTGCTCGCTATATATATTGTTGAGATGACTAGTTAGCAATTTGGTGAGAAATTCAATCCAAGCCATCTAGTAAAATAAATATACCAAATGGAAAATATAAAAATTGAACTACAGTCCAGCATGAAGTAAATAATCTTAAAGTGTATCAAACTTTAGTGGAGGTATACTTTGCATGCTTGAGGTTTAGACAGGGTTTAATGATGACTTCATGGCACATGGATGCTTGTAGTAATTGTACTGACTGTCCAGCAC
Organism: Lasiurus borealis; assembly: GCA_004026805.1. Classification (NCBI taxonomy): domain Eukaryota; kingdom Metazoa; phylum Chordata; class Mammalia; order Chiroptera; family Vespertilionidae; genus Lasiurus; species Lasiurus borealis. Next base: position 25,667 of record PVJN01018275.1, read on the forward strand.
TGTGTATCCAGCAGCATCTGGCACATACTGGGTCCAGTAACTACATGTAGGTGTGGGGATGCATGGACAGCTGGATGGATGTGTAGACCCTTTAGTCTGGTAGGCAAAGAGAGATATCTGTGTAAATGTACATGTCCTGGCTCTCTTTGAACCTGGAGAAAGGAGATGAAAAGACCTTTCTGGACCATCAGCCACCACTTCTGACATCTCAGGGCTGTGCTATTCTTCATGTTTTCTGGGAAGGAGGTACAGAAGAGAAACAGAAAGATAAAATAAAAAAGTTCTTTCAAGGATGTAGGATGAGGAGTACATGTGTTTGGGGGTGAGGTGTGAATTTCTAAATGTTCTTTGAGTAATTTTAATCCTCTTCCTTCATTTGTGGTGGCAAAGAAAATAGTTGCCTCTCTTGCTGATGAGGACAAGTGGACTCATTTTAAATACAGTATTAAAGGAGGGCTCTATGGATACCTAAGACCTGTGGTCTGCAAATTGCGGCTCATGAGCCACATGTGGCTCGCCAGCCACGGTTTGCCACTCTGTTTACTAATGAGTTTGCTGACCATTGACCTAGATTCTTGATTCCAATAATTTCAGGCTCTTGTTCCTTGTGATTAAGCCCCTATCCCAGTGGTCGGCAAACTAGTCAACAGAGCGGCAAACCGAGGCTCATGAGCCACAATTTGCCGACCACTGCCTTAGACTGCTAGAAAGATGAACAAGGGGATCCTGGAGCACCTTAAGCGTGAAACATCCCTACTACTAGTATGTGCCTTCAGAGAACTATAAAGAACTCTAACACATAACCCTTACCTTGAAGTTTATCATGTAAAATACCTGGCCTTTCTTAGTGTTTTCCTTGTGGCATTGTGCTTTCAGAGAATGCTCAGTATCAGACTTTTGCACATTAATAGCCTCAGAGACATACAGATCCAGAATACATTATAGTCATTTGTCTCGGCCTTGCTCGTGTGTTGAGTTCATCTTTGTTTTATTTTCAGCACAGCTCCTTCTTCCCCTCTTACTGTAGCGTTATTAATAGTAATAGGAGCTTCCCGGCTTCAGTCAGCGGCATGCCTGAGAGGAATGTTCAAAAGAGATAGGAGGGATTCATCTCCCAAGTAATTTGTATGCCAGGGAGCACCACTCCTTAGAAACCGTGTTCTTTGCAGCTGATGCAGTTCATAACAGGGCTGGCACGGAGAGGTGAATGAACCCGGTAACCAGGGCAGACAGGGAGAAACTGGAGCTTAGGACAAAAGCCTTCCTCCCCCGCCCCCAGGGATAGGCAGGTGCTAAGGGTGGGCCACGTAGAGGCACCGGTTGACAGTGGAAGAAAGAACAAGCAGGTAGGCAGACCATAGTACCGAAGTGCTCATGGTGCTGTCCCAGAGGAGGATCTGAACACAGAGAGCAAGGTATATAAGAGATGATTTTAAGTGTCATGGTTAAGAAGAGCAGCTTTTGGAAATAACCTATGTTCATCAACAGGTGAATGTGTAAGCAAAATGTGGTATATACATACAATGGAATATTATTCAGCCTTTTAAAGGAATGAAATCTTGCATATGCTACATGGATGAACCTTGAGGAAGTTATGATAAGCAAAATGTACAAAAAAACCCAAAATACTGTGTGATTCTACTTATCTGAGTTTCATAGATTAGTCAAATTAATAAAGACAGAATGATGGTTGCCAGGGACTGTGGGAAGTGGTAATGGATGTTGTTTAATGCAGATAGAGTTTAAGTTTTGCAAGATGAGCAAGTTCTGGAGATTGGTTATGCAGCACTGTGAATGCACTTAATAGTACCAAACTGTACACTTAAAAATGGGTACTATGGTCCTGACCAAGTAATTAGGCTAGTTGGAGCATTATCCCATACACCAAACAGCTGTGGGTTTGATTCCAAGTCAGGGTACATACGTAGGCTGCAGGTTCGAACCTGGTTAGGGTGGCACCAATTGATGTTTCTCTTTCACATCAATGTTTCCCTTTCTTTCTCCCCTTCTTCTCTCTCTAAAATCAATAAAATACCCCATATCTTCAGATGAGTATTTTTAAAAAAATAGGTACTATGTTAAATTTTATGTGTATTTTTCTACAATTGAAACATTTAAAAATTGGGACATATTCCAAAAGAAAAAGAGAAAGACAGCTTTGAAGACAGGCTATCTGAGTTCAGATTCCGGTAGACACTGATTTGGGGACAAATCAGGTAAGTTCTCTGGGCTTTGGTTTCTTTCTATTATGGGAGTGACAATAATGGTACCTGTAGCAAGGATTGTAGTGGTGGTTAAATGAGATACTATATATAAACCCCTGCCACTTAGAAGAGCACCATAGTGTTAGTTTTCACCACTGTCACCAGGAGAATATGCAGCATTTAAAGTGTACAAGCAGGTAGTATGCTTTAGGATACTGGTGAACACTTTAAGGCCAGATACCAGGTTCACACTGTGGGACACGACCTCAGTCCTTAGTGGGTCTGTAAAGAGCAAGGTGTGGCCTCCTGGAATCTGTCCAGCAGGAATTGATGCTGACCCGCTGCTGCTCCCAGATTAGAACATCTAGTCATCTCCCCTCCAGGTAGGACCCAAGGTGGGTAGTGATTAAGATTAGAGAAGGGGGATCTAGAGGGGCCCGACAGCAGCTCAGGAGCCCAGTCACGTATGCAGATATTCATCTCCGGATACTGCTGGAGAGTCCGGTACTTACCCTTTACATCAGTCGGGAGCTGGTGGCCTGCCTTACGAAAGAATTACAATTCAGAGCGCCATAGGCCTTTTGAATTAAAACACCTTCCTGATTTCTTCCAGACATGATCAGATTACAAAACAAGCACAGGTCAGGGGAGTATCCTCTTTCAATACTGTGCAGTCTGGACTGCACTGTTATTACCCCACAGATCATGAGGTGGCAGACACTCTTGTTTCTGGAGCCTTTCCACTTCAGCCATTTCTTCTTGTGTTGTGCTGGAAAGCAAGCCCAGACAAGCACATGACGTGGGAGGCATTCTTAATGTCACATCAGCTCAGAGGTGTCCCTTGTTCCAGCCTCTGAACATGGGGTGACCCTTCAGGGTAGAGCCTGCTAAGAGAGCGGGCAAGCACTCCCATGAGTTATCCGGTTGCTAATCATCCTGTTCAATTACCCTGAAGCTCTAATTAAAGGAACTCAGATAGGAGCCTGTATTTAAGAGGTCTCCTTGTCAGCTTCATCCTGGGGTTTAAATAGAATTTTTAATGCTGGTAGAGCAAACGGAAACATTTCCTCATTCTGCTGAAAGGAGCAGAGGAATTGCCCTTTCTTATGAGGGCAGGCTCACTGGTGGGAAAAATGGGTGGTGTTTGCTGGGAGAGGTCATTTACATTCTCTTTTGGTTTCCATTCAAGTCCTGCATGCAATGCATTCGATCACAACTGCGGGCTTAGATGTCAGAGCGCTCATTTTCATAAATAGACCTGGAAAACATAATCACACTCACCCCTTGCTATTTTCAGATTTGGAGTAACTTTTTAGAACACACTCTTAATTAATACTGACTTATAATAGTTAAGGCCAGAGTTCCAAGGCAGCATGGTATGATTTGATTATAGAAGAAAATCATGAATTTTTAAAATAAAGTTTGATCCTGCTTCGTGTGTGTGTGTGTGTGTGTGTGTGTGTGTGTGTGTGTATGTATGTATGTATGTGTATGTGGGGATAGAAGGATAGCTTGTTAGGTGGGCTATTTTTATGTAGATGTATTGAAGCATGCAATAAAATGCCATGCAGGCATTTCCCAAATTTGACACATATGATTTGTGGTGCTAGTTACATAAGAACCCTCCCCTACCTGCCTCACTGCAAAGCCACTCTGCTCTCCTTCCCCTTTTGCCATTTGCTGCCTCCCGAGAACAGTCGTGGGATCCTTGGCTACGGAGGCCAGCACAAGTCTGACTTTGAGGAATTTCTGATTAGCCACCTCTTTTCCATAACTTCCTTTCTTTCTCTTGAAGCATTTATTCACGCAACACAATTACTGTGTATCCTCTGATTTTCATTACTCTGGATTCTGCTCATTCTTTCTTAGGCAAATTTTCTCATATACATTCTATAGATTTTAAGTCACTGGGCTTTGAATCAGGAGTGTTCAAGTCTTGGTTCTCTCACTTACCTATCAGCAGCGTGACTTTGGGCAAATTATTTTGCTTTCTATATATCAGTCTTCTCATCTATAAAAATGAGACAATACAATTATATTTACCTAGTAGCCAAGTTGTGAGGATCATGTAAAACTTTGTTGGGTGGTGTAGTGAGAACCTAGTGTAAATGATTAAGAATCTGAGTTGTTGATGTTGCTTGTTATTATTTTAGTTTATTATTTTAAAATATTTTTATTGATTTATTTTTTCTTTTAGAGAGAGGGAAGGGAAAAGGAGAGAGAGAAACATTGGTGTGAGACTGGAACATGGATCTGCTGCCCCCCTGCTCACCTCCTATTAGGGATTGAGTCAGTAATCTGGGCATGTGCCCTGACCGGGAATTGACCCAGCAACCTTTTAGTGCATGGGATGATGCTCAACCAATTTGGCCATACTAGCCAGAGATTAGTTTCTTCTTTATTTCTATCTTGTACCCTGCCTTTCCTTTTTCTAATTTTTATGGATATGTTTGAGAAAAACATATGTTTTTTTCCCTTTTGATTATCTCCCTACCATTTCTGTGTTTTTCAAGCTGGGACACAGGTGACAACAGGCAACAGTCAGTCCCAGTAAGAGCTGGCCTGGGTGCAGTGTGCCCTGCCACAGAGAGCTGCTTAACAACTTACTTTGTTCTCTTGCTATTCCTCATTACTTAGTAATTCTAAGTGACCCTATTTATAGCTGCTAAAGAGCAGAGTAATACAGGGGATGCATTTGAGTCAAGAAAAGCAAAAATCATCTGCTTGGGAGGGGAGGGATGGGACATGAGGCATATTAGCAGTGAATGCTATGTCCTGAAATATTTAACAAGACCGCTTCAGAATTCCAGAATTCCAGAAATCCATCCTCTTCAAATTCAAACTGCTTTTTGACTCACACTATTGTTCAGGACACATGGAAAAAAAGAAAATATTTTTTTCTGAGTTGATTTTATTATTTTTCTGCTTTGTATATTTGTTAGTATTGTGATAATATCCCATTGTATTGAAATTGCATAGCATTTCAGTCATCTCAGAGGTTAAAATTATTTCTGTGGGGAAAAGAAGCTCTAAGTCCTTATCACCTAACTAATGAAAGGCCACAGTTTGTAAGTGAGAGACCAAATGCATAGTATGATATGTAAGATGCAGGTGACTTTTGACTAGGCCCAACCTCTATTCTGTCTAGATAAGACATTTATCAGGAGAGATCTAATAACTCATTGAATGTCAAATGCAAATGGTATTTCTCCAGAATTGAGTTGCTTCTCCAGAGAAATAAAACCATAACATATATATACAAGGAGATTTATTATAGGATTGGTCTATAAGGTTATGGAAGCAGAGAAGTCCTGCAATCTGCTGTCTGCAAACTTGAGGTCCAGGATAAGTCGGTGATATAATTCAGCCCAAGTCTGAAGGCCCAAGAACCAGGGGACTGCTGGCATTAGTTTGGAGTCCAAAGATCTGAGAACCAGGAGCTCCAGTGCTGAGGGCAGGAAATGATGGATATTCCAATTCAAGAAGCAAGAGAAATCATTTTCTCTTCTTCCCTCTTTGGTTCCATTTGGGAACCCTAAGAAAGGATTGGATAATGCTCATCCACAATGTGGAGGTTGAATCTCTTTACTCAGTCTACTGCTTCAAATGCTAATCTCCTCTGGAAACACCCTCACAGACACGCCCAGAAATAATGTTTTACCAGCTATCTGGGCATCCCCTTAGCCCAGTCAAGTTAACACATAAAATTAATTGTTACAGTTTTTTAATCCCCTCTATAAGTGTAACTGTTGTCCTTTAGGTCACATTTGCTATAAAGACTTTGAGAGAAGTACAAAGGCTACATCCATGGATCTTTAGCACTTAAAGTTGTATTGAAACCCAACTGAATTTCTAAAAATGTAAATACAGAATTTGTGCGCTTACATGTTTAAATTAGGGAGTTTAAGTAATTTGCAGGTCTGCTTTTGGACTACCTTGAGTAATTTGCCAACATTCAGCCCATTTCCCTGGCCTACCCACTGGTTCAATCAAATAAAGAATTTTAACACCAGGCATTTAAAAGGGAAAAAGAAATGAGGTTCATTATGTGGATTCTTTAACAAAAGAGAGAGAGAATTAGTACCTGTTTCTATATTTTTGTACTTCTTAGCCTATGTTACCATTGTCCTTGGCAGGCAAGTGGTCCTCAAATTATAATTTATCTACATACTAGTGGCCCAGTGCATGCAATTTGTGCATGGGTGTGGGTGTGTTGGGGGGTTATCCTCAACCCGGCCTGCACCCTCTCCAATCTGGGACCCCTTGAAGGATGTCCTACTGCCAGTTTTCAGGGATCAGGCCTAAACTGGCAGTTGGACATCCCTCTCACAATCCAGGACTACTGGCTTCTAACCACTCACATGCCTGCCTGCCTACCTATTGCCCCTAACCATTCTGCCTGCTGGCCTGCTTACCCCCAACTGCCTCCTGCCACTGGCCTGCTCACTCCAAATGCCTTCCACCAACCTGATCATCACCAACTGCCCCCCACTGCCAGTGTGCTCGCCCCCAACTGCCCTCCCTGCTGGCCTGCTTGCCTTTATCTTCTCTCCCTACTGGCCTGCCCACCACACCCCACCTGCCCCCCTGTTGGCCTACTCATTCCAAACTGCCTCCCACTGCTATTTTGATCACCTCCAACTGACCCCCACCAATGGCCTGCTCACTCCCAACTGGCCTCCCTGCTGGTCTGCTTATTCCCAACAGCCTCATCCCCCATCAGCCTGATCACCCACAACTACCCTCCTCTTTGGCCACTAACCACCTCTACCTCGGCCCTGCCACCATAACTTTGTCCAGAAGAACATCCTGAAGGACTCCTGGAAGGTCTCCCAGTCTAATTAGCATATTACCCTTTCATTAGTATAGATAGAGGCTTGGTGCACAGGTGAGGATTGGCTGATTGCCCTGAAGAATGTCCTGGATCAGGGTGGGGCGTAAGGTGGCCTGGGTGAGGGGCTGAGGGCTGTTTGCAGGCTGGCTATGCTCCCTGGTGACCCAAGCTCCCAGGCCCTCTTTTTTTTTTCCTTCTTTTTCTTTCTTCTTCTTCTTTTTTAAATAAATATATTTTATTGATTTCTTACAGAGAGGCAGGGAGAGAGACACAGAGTCAGAAACATCTATGAGAGAGAGACATCGATCAGCCGCCTCCTGCATGCCCCCCAATGGTGATGTGCCCGCAACTAAGATACATGCCCCTGACCAGAATTGAACCTGGGACTTTTCAGCCGACACTCTATCCACTGAGCCAAACCAGTTTCAGCTCTTTTTTTTTTTTTTTCCAGTGCCTCCTTGAGTGGAGGCCAGGGCCAGCTGGAAGCAGGTATATGGGATTTATTTACCTTTTATAACTGAAACTTTGTAGCCTTGAGTGGAGGCCAGGGCTGCCCAGGGTGGGTGGGAAGTTTGGTTTCCTCTATTGCTGGGGGCAACCTAAGCCTCCTGGTCTCTCCAGCTCCGTGGCTGCTGCCATCTTTGTTGGATTAATTTGCATACTTACTCTGATTGGCTGGTGGGCATAGCAGAGGTATGGTCAATGTTTCTCTTTTATTAGATAGGATATAGGGTGTCACCAAAAATGTATACACACACTTTGAATAATTATAAAGGCAATGTTTATTAAAATACATACTATTTTAGAGCTATCAGCTGCTAAAGTGTACTATATACATTTTTGGAGAGATACCAAAAAAATATATTTGAATTCTCTGAAAAAACAGGTATTAACATGCACATTCCTGGCAGTTTCTCTAGAGCTCCTGACTTAGAATTTCTGAAATTGGAGGTTTGGTAAATTGCATGGCTAATAGCCTGCTAAATGGTCTTCATGAACTCTAAAGTGTGAGAACCACTAATCCAGACAATCTTCCTTGGGATATATGTGATTGACAATGAATATGGTGGTAATTGCCCCTTTTATTCAGGGGCTGGTTTTGCTGAACCTTCATTTTTTTAGATCCTTGACTTCTTTGAGATAGATTAATCAGGCTCTATATATTAGTTTGCCAGGGCCACAAAAATAAAAATGCCAGAAACGAGTGGCTTAAAAGACATAAATTGATTTTCTTACAGTTCTGCAGGCTGGAAGTCCAAGAGCACATTGTCACAGGGTTGGTTTCTGGTGAGGTCTCTGTCCTTGGCTTGTAGATGGCTGTCCTCTCTATCTCCACGTGGCTTTTCCTTCATGTATGTGTGTTGTTTGTATCTTAATCTTCTCTTCTTATAAAGACACTAGTCATATTGGGTTAGAGCCCATCAATGTCACTTCATTTTTAACTATTTACCTCTTTCAAGGCCCTATCTATCTCCAAATACAATCACCTTCTAAGGCACTGGTAGATAAGACTTTAACACATGAATTTTGTGTGTGTGTGTAAACAATTCAGCCCATAACAGTCTATATGGATCTCAAAACACTATGAATAAGTGAAAGATGAACACTTTAGATTTCTTGCGAAGTTCCTTTACCCATCCTAGCTTCTGTCCAACAGAGCCTCCTCCTGATTGGTGTCTCGGTCTCTCTCCTCTAAGGCAGTGGGAATGAAGCTGGGACAATGATAACTTACTTTTTGTTGACTCTTCCTTCTAAGCTCCATATCTATGAATATAGGAGAGTCTAATGACTATTGGCTCAACTGCTTTAAATGATTATGAGCAGTGGTTCTTGAAAGGAATGTGAGAAGCCAAGACTGTTTTAAAAATGAATATTAAGATATTCTTTGCATTTAGTTATTTATTTATTTATTCATTTATTTGTTTGTTTATTTATTTATTTATACTGGATGACATCTGTACTGATTGTGAAAGAACAATGGTGGTGAAAACTGTTGGTGCTTCAGCATGAATTGAGAAGTAGCACCACACTGTACTAGTAAGCCTTATAATTTTATCACTGTGCATTTACATTGCAGAAAAAAATGTCAGTTTCACTTAAAAGTGCTCTTGATGAAATAGTAAAAATTATTGATTACTAAATCTTAAACCTTGAATAAACAACTTTTTGGGATTCTTTTTGTCAAAATGCGAAAGTATGCACAAATCACTTCTGTACATAAACATTCAGTGGCTGTTTGGAAGAAAAGCACTTCTGTGATTGAATTATCAACCAAACTAGCCTTCTTTTCTCATGAAACACCATTTTAACTTCAAAGAAAAAACTGATAGATGAAATATGATTATTCACACTTAGCTGTAGCTGGCAGACATGTTTGCAAAAATGAATGTAGCTTAGCTGTAGCTGGCAGACATGTTTGCAAAAATGAATGAAGCGAGTCTCTTGCTTCAAGGAAAACAACTGACAGTATTTGTTGCTAATAATAAAATTCAAGCTTTCATGTAAAATTAGAATTTTGGAAAACTTGTATCTGTTACTCTGACCTTGATAGCTTACCAGCTGTTGAAGGTTTTTTTGGTGAGGTTGGTGTTTAATAGATATGCCTTTAAAATATAGCTATGGCCGGGTAGCTCAGTTGGTTGGAGCGTCATCCCAAACACCACGATTCGAGATTCAATCTCCAGACAGAATACATAAAAGAATCAAGTAATAACTTCATAATTAAGTGGAAAAAGAAATGTTTCTTCTTTCTCTCTAAAATCAATAAATAAAAATTAAAAAATATTATGTAATTAAATGTGTCAATATTTGGAAAACTGCAGTAATCCACTAGTATTCAACTGACCAGTGCAGAATGTTATAAAATTATGCATGAGTAAAATATTTATTCAAAGTGCAAGGAAGACCAATACATTTTTATGTAATAGAGTATAAAAAGTCCATTTAGGAAACTACCAATTGTAAGATTTTGGTATATTATCAGAGAAAAATATTCAACATTATCTAAAAGGATTATTACAAATACTCTTTATCTTTTCAATTACATATCTGAATGAGGCTGAATTTTCCTTATTTACTTTAACCAAAAGCATTTAAACTAAACATTGCAGTTGCAAATACAGAGTATCCTCCCAAAATGTATGCACACTTTATATAATTCCACTGGTTTGAATCTAAAAAGAAAAAAATATCAATTGAGCTATCAAAAAGTATGTGCATACATATTTTGGAACTCCTTATATTTGAAAAAATGGCATCTTCTCACTAATATTTTTCTGTTTAGGAATATATATAAAATATATAGAAATATATTATTTAACATATAATGGTTTTATTATTGCTATTTTAAAATGAATATATAAATATTTAAATTTTTTCTCAGTTCTAAAGATATTCAAAGTCACTGATCATCAGAGAAATACAAATTAAAATGACAATGAGGTATCACCTCACACCTGTTAGAATGGCTATTATCAATAAATCAACAAACAAGTGTTGGTGAGGATATGGAGAAAAGGGAACCTTTGTTCACAGTTAGTGGGAATGCAGATTGTTACAGCCACTGTGGAAAACAGAATAGAGTTAGCTGAAAAAATTATAAATTGAACTGCCTTATGTTCCAGTGATTCCACTTCTCAGGCTTTATACAAAGAAATCCAAAATACTAATTCAAAAGAATATATGCACCCCCTATATTCATTGCAACACTATTTACAATAGCAAAGCTATGGAAGTAGCTCAAGTGACCAGCAGTAGATGAGTAGATAAGAAAACTATTCATACAATGGAATATTACTCGGCCATAAAACAGAACAAAATTTTACTATTTGCAACAGCATGGATGGATCTAGATGGTTTTATGCTAAGTGAAACAAGTCAGTCATAGAAAGACAAATGGCCATATGGTTTTACTTATATGTAGAATCTAAAGAACAATATACATGAACAAACAAAACAGGAGCAGACTTAGAAACAGAGAACAGGCTGATAATTGCCAGAGGGGAAAGGTTTTGGGAACTGAGTGAAAAAGGTGAAGGGGTTGAGAAGCATAGATTGGTAGGTACAAAATAGTCAGGAGGGTGTAAAGTACTGCATAGGGAATATAGTCAGTAGAACTGTAATAACTCTGTTTGATGCTAGTTGGGGAAACACTTTGTAAAATATATGATTGCCTAATCAGTATGCTGTACACTTGAAACTAATATCACATAATGTTGAATGTAAAAAATATTTTAAAATTTTGAAAAAAAACACAACTCAGTTCTAATTCTTAATAGTGAATATCAATGACTATAATCCACATAAACAAAAGTTCTTTGGGGACCAATAATTTCTAAGAGTATAAGGGGATCATGGGACTGAACAATTTGAGGTCTCCTGATTTAGGGAGACATTTTTCTAGCTACAAATAGTAGTTGGATGAGTTAACTTGGATTCATGCTACACTTAAAGTGAGTTATATTCACTATATGAATGCTGAACTTAGTAAGCTTGACTTTTCCTTATTTCTTGGTGGGAGAAAAGTTATAATGATACTAGAGGCTGGGTGCATGAAATTCGTAACCAGGTAGGGTCCATAAGCCTGGCCAGTGATCAGGGCCGATCTGTGGGGTGACCAGCAGGGTGACCGAAGGACCCCCCACCGTGGCTGGCCTGGGGCCTGCAGGCTGGGAGCAGCTCATGCTCTGAGCATTTTCCCTCTGATGGTCAGTGCGCATCATAGCAATTGGTTGTTCCACCAATTGATTTGCATATTATCTTTTATTATATAGGATTCTATATCAAATTCTTCTCATGCATAGATTAATGCCTGTTTAATCTTTCCTAATTCCATATAAGATTAGATAATCATGAATAAAACTGGGAAGTAAAAAAAAACCCTCTTTAAGAACTAATGCTTTTGTGAGATTTATTTTAATCTAATGAAAATATATTTAAATGAGCAAGATTAAAATCCTCCCTACAGAAAGACACTTGGGAATCTTGTCAAACATGCTCTTTCATTCTGTTCTATTTTCTCATTTTCCAACTTATAGAGCATTTGTTTCTTTCTTTTCGTCTGTCTTCCTTACCTCTTCTTTTATTTATTACCCTCTTTTTTCCCTTTGCCTTATTATAGCTGGAAATATTTCCTTATATTTGCAGTTTTTGGTTTCTGCTGGTGTCCTCTAAGAAGATGCTGAGTCAGTAAATATGAGCACGGCATTGACAAAGTGTAGGTGCATCTTTGCACTCTCAGCTCCAAGATTTAAACAGTCTCCCATTCAGTATGTAAAATTCAGCACTGGAGTCCTTGCTGAGCTTCTATTCTTAGATTTCTAGAGGCTGTGAAGGAAAATTAGGGGAAGGGACTTCTAACTTTAAACTAATATCTTCCAGAAAAAATGGCATAAAAATAAGTTATACTGTTATACTGTGCTTTTCATAGATTTCTTTCTCTTTTTCCTCTAGTCCAAGAGTCACTCCCGAGTTGGCCTGAAATCAAGCACGAAGCAAAAGGTATGATCTCCCCTCCTTCATTGTTCCTTTAAAAAGTAATTATTTCGATTTGTGCTTTTATTTTTTTTCTGGAATAGAGTGACTTGTTTTGGAAGGTAAAGATACACCCAGAATTAAGGTATTTGGGAGTCTTCATTTACTTTGCTTCCATATTAGTAAATCTGAAATTAGAGAGTGATCCTTGAAATGAAATGAAATGAGAGATATTCTGCAAACTCAGTGACTAAGAATTTCCCATGGCTTATAAGGAGTTCTGAAAACAAGGTCATGAAGATGCTCTTCCAGTTTCAGCCCTTTATTTTCTAAGCCTTCTACAGTGAAGGCATTCAGTCCTATATCAGGTCACAGTTTTTACTGAACTGTATTCTCTCCACATTGTCTCTTGGAGAATGACCCCTACCTGTGGCCTATGGTGAATTGGTTGAAACATGAATTTTGTGAATCAGAAAGAGTTGTTTCAGTTCCTGGTTCTGTCACTTTACTAGCTATGAATAAAAAGAATGATTACACCTACTAGTATAGTTTATTTTAGAAATAAAATGAAATAATAATAGCACTTACATCTTAGTGTCTAGTGCAAAATAGGTACTTGATAATTTTTTTTTAATTCTGTAATATCTCATTGATACTTTAGGTATACAAAACAATAGAAATTTGAAATTCCAAAATCTTAATCTTCAGATACACACACACACACACACACACACACACACTCATTTGTTGGTTTATTTATTAAATCAACTAGAGGCCTGATGCACGAAATTCATGCAAGGGGCTTGGCCCTCACAGCCCCAGCTGCCTCCGTGAGCCCTTGCAGCCTTGGCTTTGTCTGGAAGGTCGTCCAGAAGGTCATTCAGATGATCTTTTTGCTGTTTGGTCTAATTAGCATATTAGCTTTTATTATATAAGATTTTCTCCGTTATCTCTAGCATATGGTTTCTAACGAATGCATAAGTACTCCATTTCAACAAGGGTACCAGTATCTCCTTGGCAGTTCATTTCATTTAGATCACTGAAATTGTAAAATATTTTAAATATATTTATTCATATTGGGTACCCTGTGATATCTAGCCACTGTTCATGTTCCTGCCCTTGTTACTATCTAGAATTAGTATGCCACATTCTCTCTCATGGCAACCTTTCCTAGATTAGAAGAAAAATAGCTTCTACCCTGAAAATTCTTCTATTTTGCCCATTATTAATATCATAGTTCTTTTAATTATTCCTCATATGATATATTTCTTAGATTCTCATGAAAAATATGATTTCTCTTTGGGTCTTTATCCATTTGCCACTATCGTTCTCAAAATTCCAGGTAACATTTTCATTTTCATCTCCAAAATAGTGCACACTGGGGAACTCTCACATGGACAGTGAGGCAGATATAATTGGACAGAGCCTTTCACCACTCATCAGTCATCCACTTAATAGCTGCCTATCAAATTATTCCTTTAGAGGCAGTTCTCAGAAGAATCTACCTCCCTTACTTGGACTAGTAAACCGAATGGAGATTGATCTAAGAAATAAGGAGAAACATCAGCCCTTCCTAGTCTTATACACTGTAACTGTCTCTCAATTCATGTTCTGTAAATTTTAAGCTATGAAGTTTAAAAGCTTAAAACATTCACAGAGGGTAAGTACTACATAGTAACCACAAATTACTAGTAAAAATTATAATAATATGTGTTAATTTAGCAAAATGCCTTGACAGGGTCAAGTATTTTTAATGTTCTTTCCATAGTCCATGTTAGAGTGCTAACCTATTATTTCTTCCAGATTTATTGAGAAATAATTGGCATATATCACTGTATAAGTTTAAAGGCATACTGCATAATAGTTTGATTTACATTTATTATGAAATTATTACCACAATGTGTTCAGCTAACATCCATCTTCTCATGTAGATACAATAAAAAGAAAAGAAAAAAGATAAAGGAATGTTCTTCTTGTGATGAGAACTCTTATGGTTTATTCTCTTAACAACTTTCCTATATACCATACATCAGATTTAGCTATAGTCATCATGTTGTACATTGCTTCCCTGGTGCTGATTTATCTTGAAACTGAGAGTTTGTGTCTTTTGACTGTCTTCTCTCAGTTGCAATCTGAAATTCCAAAATCTTAATCCTCAGACA
>PVJN01018276.1:0-39229 GCA_004026805.1 Lasiurus borealis
GTGAGGGATGTGAGGGGCTGTGGGGGCTGTGGGGGCTGTGAGGGGCTGTGAGGGCTGTGGGACATCAAGTTTCCTTCTAGCCATCATGCCATTCTAACATCCGACCACCCACTGGTGACCCAGGGCTGTGTAGAACTGAGGAGGGCACTGACTCTCTGTAAAGTTCTCTATCCTCCTGCTCCTCTCTCAGGCCCCACTTGATCCTCTTACCCGGAACCTTTGGTAGGTTCATCTTCAGAACCATCCCCTTCCCGCCCCTTCAGAGCTGCCTGGCTTCCAATCTGGAGAGGTGGGACACATGTGACCTGGAGGAGCCAGGCCTGCAGGTGTGGGCTTGTGCTGTGCAGCGCAGGACACAACAGAGGGAACCATGCCATCCATGTGGCAAATGAGAGGGTCTGGGATTTCCTGTGGCCCCAGGTCTGTCTCCTGCTTTGCTTTGAAGTGTCTGCCTGTGGTTCATAGTGTGAGATGCCACTGCATCCTCGGACTACATGCCTCCACTGCCCGCTTTCTCATGTGCGTCGGGCCAGAGCAGCCCAGTCTGTCTGATTGCCCAGTAGCTAGCAGTGTGTCACCCTCCTGTGTGTGCACAGGCACATGGAAGAGCTTGCACACACCAACAATATACTAGTATATGTGCGCACAGACACACAGACAGGCCCACATGTGCACACACACATACACACAGAGGTTCACACACGCATGTGCCCTCTCCAGGTACGAGGATGCCTGCTCCTTTCAGTCCTTGCGTGGTTGGCCGCCTCCTCCCCACATGCTCCCTAGTGATGCTGAAGAGACACACTCTTGTAATCACAGTCCCATGCTCAGGACCAACTTCCTGCCTACGAGTGGTCTAAGATGACCAACTTGCCCTCCTTCCCTGAGGGTGAGGAGCTTCACGGAGTGCAGGGGAGCTGTAGGGGGTGCAGCTTCCTGACGCTTGTGTTTGGGTCTTCAGGCCACCTGGAGAAGATGCCCACGGAGCAGAAAGCCTCACCCTGTCTCCACAGCCGGGGTGTACCCCATATGGTACACTGGCCTACCAATCACAGTGGACAACCAGGAGCAGAGGTAGGGCCCTCCTAGTGGTGCTGAGAGAAGGGCTCAGCTGGAGGCCACATGTGTAGACTGAAGCGGCTGGAGATTGTGTAGCCCATGGGTCAAGGGCTAACCCTCCACTCTCCGAATGCTCTGGGGGTTTGGCCTTGGGCTGCCTGGCATCCAGCTTCTCCCTTGGGCTCCAAGGAGCGCCATGTGGTTCCCTCCTGCTTGATCCTCCCCAAGCTCACAGCCTGCACTCCTCCAGGCTTTGTATCCTCCACCTGTGGGCAGTGGTCCTGTCTGTTTCTACCTAAGCGAGTGCACCATGCCATCTGCCCCGCTGCAGGTGTGGCCCTAGGGGAAATGCGGGGTTACCCTGCTTATCTGCATCAGCCCTCGCCTGCCCTCTAGTGCCCATCTTGTCCGCTGTTCAGGCCCACCTTGCTGCTGTTCTCAGCTGTGCCATGACCAGTGCCAACTTGGTCTTTTTGTTTCTATTAGATCTTCCCCAGGTGGGTTTCCTCCTGTCACTCCTGATCTGTCAGGTTGCACCCCCCAGATCTTGTCCCACCAGCATCCATCACATCATTCAGCACCAGGAACTCAGCGTCTGTCCTAAGCAACATCACCAGGTAGTTTTCCAGGTGTGTCCCCACCTGGCCCAGGCCCTCCAACACCAATATGCCCACAGGGGCCACTCAGCAAATTTCTGAGGAGGCACTGTGTGGAGTCACTATGTGGAGCTAGATTTTGATTTTTCACCTCCTTTATCTCCTTCCTTTAGAGTTTAACTAATACTTTGTTGAAGAAAGAGGGTTTTTCTAAAAGAAGTTAAAAAGTATCAGATAGGCAGCCTGTGCTGCACAGTGAGCTCGCGGAACATTGCACACTTGCAGCTGTGACCGATGATGGGTGCAGGTGGCCGCCCCTCCCAGAAGGACCAGAGCCAGGCTGGCGTGAGCTCCGTCCTTGGGTGTTCGTGCCTCCCTGCCCACACCACAGCCCAGGTCTCCTTTTCTCCCCACTGTCTAGGGGGAGGACTCATTTTGTGGTTACAATTAGCTTTTTTAATTTATTAATTTTAGGGAGAGAGAAGATGGGAAGAGGGGTGTGTGGGGAAACATCAAGTTGTTCCACTTATTGCTGCATTCATTAGTTGATTCTTGTATGTGCCCTGCTTGGGGATTGAACCTACAACTTGGCATATGGAGATGTTGTGCCAACCCACCAAGCTCCCTGTGGTTACTGTTGACCCCCCTTCTGCCCACCAGAAGGTCCTGCCGGCTGAATCCTCACAGATGGGGGGTGGGGGACGCTAACCACCCAGAAGGTTCCTTTCAGCTCTTGAAAACCACACACACAACAGGATCCCATGGACACACAAACCTGCCCCCTCAGGCCTGCTTTCTACTAACCCCGGAAAACTGCAAATCCCAGAAGAATTAAGGAATATCTTTTCTTTGAGAAGAATAATAATTGTTAATTCCCTTCCCTGACAGTACTTTTTATATTAGGCATTTGGATGTCTTTTTTAAATCTTGCTGTTGTTTCTTTAGGAAGCAAAGAAAAAATATATGTTCAACAGTGATTCAAGGGATAAAGCAAAGGAAGGGATGGCAGCTTACGAGAGTGACAGGGGCTTACTCTCCTGTGTCCTAGTTACAAGCTCAAAGAACATTTCCTTGTCAATTATGTGAGAGTGAAATTCAGAGAGAAACACATTTTTTTTTTAGAATTAGGTATTTTTTTAAAAAATAAACTTTATTAATTTTCCACAGAAAAGAAGAGAGAAGGGCAGAGAGCTAGAAACATCGATAAGAGAGAGACATCGATCAGCCGCCTCCTGCACGCCCCCCCCATTGGGGATGTGCCCGCAACCAAGATACATGCCCTTGACTGGAATTGAACCCGGGACCCTTCAGTTGATGCTCTATCCACTGAGCCAAACCGGTTTCGGTGAAACACAGTTTTGAAACATGCAAAGAATTTAAATGGACAGAGGAAAATCAGATGCAGGGGCCACGCCTTCAACACACACCCTCACCTTTATCAGGTGAGGGATGGGGCTATATTAATATTTAAGAAGTGACTAGAGACCCAGGCCTGGGAGGGCCTGGCAGGGGAGCACACATCTGCCTCAGTAACCTTAGTGGGAGGTGCTGGGAACACCAGCTGACCCCTGCAGATGGGGGCCCAAGTTCTAGAAGGCCTGGGGATATAGAAGACACCAGCTCTGCCTGGGCAGAGCAATGAGGGGCCAGGACTTGGCTCTAAGGCCCAGCAGCAGGAAAGTGTCTTTAAAGTCTCATCTTTTATTTTTTATTTTATTTTTTTACTTTTTATGTTTTTATTGATTTCAGAGAGGAAGGGAAATGGGGGAGAGATAGAAACAATGATGAGGGAGAATCATGGGTCAGCTGCCTCCTACATGCCCACACTGGGAACCGAACCCCCAACCCGGGCATGTGCCCTGACTGGGAATTGAACCATGACCTGGTTTATAGGTTGATGCTCAATCCTGAGCCACGCTGGCTAGACTGGGGTTCCATCTTTTATCTTAGAAATGGGTGTGGGTTTTTGCCATCTGCTCTGTGTTTAAATCTGCTGTGTATCCTCTGTGCTGGGGTTGGCATAGTGCTCCTGGGGAGGCCTGACGTCTGGAAAACTCGGGGCCTGAAGGCAGGCAGGGCCACACACGTGGCTGGCAGCCACGTCCTAGTGACCTCAGCCAATAAGTTAGGATTTGGTGTCAGGCGCCAGCCGCTATGCGGCATGTGCCCAGGCAAACCTGCTGATGCCATGTGTCCTGAGGCACCCGGCACAGAGCTGGGCTTTGCAGTGGCCACGTGTCCCGAGGACAGGCCGGTGCACAGCCCCAGCGGGACTCTGAGTGTGTTCAGGGCGCTGAGCTCTAGGAGCAGCTCAGGCTCATGCCTTCCCCTCCACTCCCCCCACTGCCCCGTCCTCCACCTGTGGGAGGCGGTCCTATCTGTTTCTACCAGAGCGAGTGCACCATGCGATCTGCCCAGATGCAGGCATGGCCCTAGTGGGAATGAGGGTTACCCTGCTCGCCCACATCAGCCCTCACTGGCCCTCCAGTGTCTGGATAATAGAGGCGGATGGACTTGAGGTGGGGCTTTCTACAGCTCCTTGAACCATACACACTTGGCATATTGGGGGCCCAGCCATATCTCCACTGACACTGAGTCTTCCAGCAAAGCCATCCTCAACACAAAGCCACCCTATTTCCGCCCCCTGCTCCCACCTCCCCTCACTCAGCCCCACTGAGCTGGCAAAACACAGTCTGGGATCCTGTCCCTCCCTGCACCCACCCCTCTCACCTCTGGGCCCTACCCTTTGCACCCACCCTTCCCACCTCTGGGTCCTACCCCTTGTACCCACCCCTCCCACCTCTGGGCCCCACCCTCTGTAGGGCTACCATCTGCCAGGACTGCTCCTGAAGTCCCACTCCATTCCTTGCTGCTCATCCCCCTCCCACGGGAGCTGAGCTCCTGACGCCCCTTGCGCCTCCACAGTCTGTGTCTCCTAAAGTCTTCTTTTGCTGTTGAGGCCCCGAACTTGGAGTTAGGAGATGCCAGTTCCTGTCCTAGTCCCCTGCTCTTGGGGGAGCTTGAGGAGACCAGCACTCTCTATCCAGCTCCTGGCAGTGCCCCGACGGTGGTCTGTTCTCACCCTCACTCCTGCACAGAGCAGGAGTCCCATCACCATAGACGCTGGCCTCCCCAGCCGGTTCCCATTCTGAGAACTCTAGACCCAGGTGGGCCACAGGCTGTGTCCTCCAGGCCCCCTTGGGGACCAAGGGGTGGGGACACCCGGAGTGCCCGGGCAGGCTGCTGGCCTCTGCCCGCCAGGAGCGCAGCACTGCCCTGGTGCTGTCTGGAGCTCTAGTGCAGGGCCAGGCGGGACTGAGACAGGTCGGCTCTGTCTGTTGGAAGGGTTTGCTGTGACGTTGAAGAGCCACTCCAGTGACCCTAACCAGCACTTGCCCTGACCCTGTGACCCCCAGAACCGGCAACAGTGGGGTGGAGACAAAGACACCAAAAGAGCACCCAGCCAACAAGTGGCAGAAGCATGGCCCTGACACACTCACTGGCCCTGGAGGGACCTCCCACCACCTCTGGGCAGCCTGGCTGAGGACAGCAAGGGCACTCCACACGTCCGCCTGCCTTCTCCTCCCCTTCCTGGGACTGGCTTAGGTGGGCACACCACCCACAAAGAAGCCTTTTCCTGGCACTCCTGAAGCTGCTCGAGCCTTGCGGTTAATGCCCTGTGAGTGAGTGCGGACTCAGGCCTCAGCCAGGAGCTTGCTCCTCAGTGCCACCTGTCCCTGGGGGTGGGCACGGGGTGTCCTGCGCAGCAGGTGGGCACTGGGTCCCAGGAGTGGAGAGCTCTGCTCTGGGACCAGGACCGGCAACAGTGAGTTAGCCGAGGCCGGTCCCTGCCAGATGCCCACGTGCCTGCAGGGAAAGGTGAGCTGTAGAAGAGCATGCGTCACCCCAGGTGCCAGCCCCTAGACTGCACCTCCTGAGTGTAACATTGGTGTCAGTGATGCCCTGACCCATCCTCCATCTATAGGACCCTTATGGCCATGTTATCAAACACTCAGTCTTCCTGTCTTAACATACAGCCGCCCAGCAGTGGTCTTGTGACGTCATAGCTGAGGAAGGCATTGGACCTAACAACTAGGGGTGTAATCCAGGCAAGAAACTGTCTGGTTCTCAGAGTGAGACCCCTGCAGTGACAATCACATGACCACTCTGCTTCTCCAGGGAATACAAGCAAGTACAAGGCCCCCTCAGCCCCGGTCCCACATCTGAGACAGGCCCCCTCAGCCCCGGTCCCACATCTGGGACAGGGTCCCTTCAGCCCCGGTCCCACATCTGGAACAGGCCCCCCTCAGCCCCGGTCCCACATCTGGGATGGGGCCGGGGTGCGATTTAGACGAGAACTTGGGTGGTGTCACTAAGTGTTGGCCGCAGACATGGTTATACATAAGCTGCATGTGCTCAGTGGAAAAGGAGGGTGCAGTGTGTCTGAGCCAGAGGTTCCAAGGGCATCTCGTGACGGCCTGACCTCAGAGACACTAAAATTAGGATCAGAAAGGTCCGAGTCCGCGTTGGTGGCATCTGAGCTGGTTTCTAAAACTACCCATCTGGTTGTGGAGCAAGCATGCGGATGTGGCAGAGTCGTCAGGCGATAGGTGAGGATGAGATTGGACACAGGCATCTGCTGGCCCCTCCTGGCATTCATGTCACAGTGGAAACTGGATGAGTTATAATTCTCTCTCCATCCAGAAGGCAGAACTCATGAGGCCCTTCCTCATCCTTCTCGTGGAGACCCTTTGTTAAGCTCCTCTGATCTGGGACACCTTGTGTGAGCCACTCAAGATGGAATGATAGACAAGACAGACCTGGCTGGAGGTATGTGTGGCCTTGTGGGAGGCACAGGGTGTCCACGGTGAGGGTGGCACTGTACAGAGCTGGAAGTGCTGCCCAGGAGTGTCCCTGTCCTGGCCTGTGCCCAGTGGGTGGGGGCTTCCCCAAGGCATTCCTCTCAGACACAGTCTGCCTGTCCTGCCCTCATAGTACTGGGTGGCTTCCCTTTGGCTTGGACTGTCTTTGGGTCGATGCTGGGCTGGGCTTAGTGGGCAACTCACTTCAGAGGTTGAGTGGGTCAGAGGCCAGTGCATGAAGGCTGCCCAGCCGTAGCCATGTTTCGGGACCAAGAGGGTGTTCCATCAGCTTGTGAAGAGGCCTTGCGGAACTGCTGCTTCTGTGGGAGGGATCATTTTGAACATCTGTTTGTGAGAAGCTAAGTAGATCAGCCAGACCCTGCCAACTTCCTGCCAACACATGGCAGATTTCGGGGACCGCCTGGCTTCGGGCCCCGAACAGGCCTGTTTCGGCGGAAAGGGTCCTGCAGTGTGAATTTGATGCGCTTGGGGTCACTGATGTAGCCCCTGAGGGAATTTATCGCCCAGGGTGAGGCGAAGAAGCCGTGGCTTCAGTCAGCGAGGGTGCTGCTGTTTCTTCAAATTGCGTTTCCTCACGCCACCCATGTCCATAATCTTCTAAGGAAGCCGCTGACAGCCCCACCTGAAACGACTCAGGAGCTGAATTTCAAAGCATCCAGAGGGTTCCCTTCTGAGCTGTTCCGGACCTCCCCACACAGAAGCTTCAATTTTGAAAAAATGTAACACATTTTTAATACCAACGGCTACACTTGTTTCCTTGGAAATGTATTTTTAAGAGTTGATAATATGCTTCCTTCACAAAGAGAAGCCACTGAAAGCCAGAAGCAACATTCAAGGGCTGCATTCAAGTGGTTATTTGGCAGGTGCGGCCTCCACAGGTGCTGCATCCCGGCGCCTCCCGGTGTGCCTCTCGGGCCGGCTGGCAGGAGGAGTCTTTAACAACTACAAGCAGAGCTTTCCTATGGTGCTCCGGACCAGGGCCCTTCTTCTGTGGCCAGGGCAGTGGTTGGCAAGCTCATTAGTCAACAGAGCCAAATATCAATAGTACAAAGATTGAAATTTCTTTTGAGAGCCAAAAGTCGACTTCTACACAATGGGCCACGAAGTTTCAATCACACTGTATGTGTGTGCCCGTCTGTGGCAATATGTGGAAGAGCCACGCTCAAGAGGCCAAAGAGCCACATGTGGCTCACGAGCCTCAGTTTGCTGATCACTGGGTTAGGATTTTGAAGGAGGTGTGCACAGGGTTGGGCATTGGGAGGGCCACCTCATGGACACGGCAGGAGAAGGACCACCGACACCATGGCAACAGCGGGAGAGTGACCACCAACATCACAGACATGGTGGGAGAGTGACCACGGAGATCACGGACATGGCGAAAGAGTGACCACGGATGCAGTGGACATGGTGAGAGAGTGACCACGGATGACATAGACACAGCAAGAGAGTGACCATGGACTGTGGATACAGTGAGAGAGGCATGTGCTCAGGCACATGCCCTGGGCTCAGGGCTGAGCAGGTCCGTGGGGAGGTAGTTAATCACCAAGTATATTTGGGTTTCCTTTGTCAATATTTTGCATTTCTCTGATCAAAACTCCTTCTCACATGGAAACTTTATGACTGACCATTTGTGTATCTACAGAGACCAGCGTGCGATTCAAGGCAAATCAGGGTGTGACTAATTAGGGGAAGGTGGCTTTATAATCTATTTTCTGCTATGTCTGCAGAGTGTCAGCACCACAACCCGTGGCTCTCTCTGCCTGCTTCCTGAGCAGGAGCGGAGGATCCTCTCCAGCATCCTGGGGACCTACAGTCATTGCTCTCTCCCGCCATCAGTCAGCTATGGCACTTTCGGCCACCTGACTGACCAGTGGACCCACGGCCCAGTGCCATGCTGGGCGCAGGGGCAGAGCTCTGCCCCTCTCAAAAAGCAGGAGTGAGACATGAGCCAGAGGACGAGTACATTCTGAGTGTCCTCATCCGATGGCAGGCCTGTGGGGTCCAGCTTCAGACAAATGTGGCGGTGGTGGGTAAGACCTTCCCAGTCTCAGAGGAAAGAGCCGGGTGAGGAACAGCTGAGGTGTTTCATAAACAAGGTGTGCTGCCCTGTGGCAGGAATGGCAGCTGCTTTCCCCATGCTGGGAAAGGAGCATTTAACATTGAGTGCATGTGTGTGCTCGTGTGTGCATGTGCATGTGCATGCGTGTAACATATTTCTCATGACTTTGTTTGCCATCTGGATAACAGTGCACAGGATAACAGTCTGCCACAGGGACATATGTCACAGGCAGGCCCAGCTTCACACCTTGCTGATGGTCATGAGTGAATGCGTGTATTTTTCTTAACTGGTCAGCCAGTATTTCCAGAGCTGTGACCAGTAACACAGCAAATTCTTTCCACCTGTCTTTCATTTTGGAAACATTTAAAAAAAAAAGCATGCCTTGGCAGAGAACATGTGAGCGAATGTGAGCGAGCTATGTGCAGACTTTATGTCTGGCTGTCCGGTGACCGTGTCTCAGCTGGAAGGCAGTGTTGCCGGGAGACAGCGATGAGTCTGGCATTCATGCACATGGAGACAGAGAGGATGGTGGGGCACCAACAGTGCCATGAATCTGGGGAAGAATGGGCAGAAGAAGACACTCTGCCAGCCTTGGAGATTATACAGGTATTTTCCACAAAGTTTAGGTGAAGTAAACAACTTATTTTTTGATAAAGATTTTTCACACCAATTTACACCATCGCCAAATGGGGAAATGCCACAAAACCTCTGCTAGCACTTCACGGTGAACAGACATTACTTGTATAGACACAGAGAAGTTTCTCCATTTAATTATGTTGATGAGACTAACAGAGAAGCCAGATGGAGAGATGGCTGGTCAACCGATCCTTTATTTGAATCACCCATATATCCACAAACCATGACTACAAAGAGGTTCGAGTGAATTCTTTCACCTGAGTGGAATTCACAAACCACATGCAACACAGGCCATCTTCATCAAGCCAGACTTTTAGATCACTTCACCTCAGAATTTAAATCTTTGTACCCAAATAGCAATGGTTCCATGGAGAGGTTGCAACAGACTGAAGACATATAATCCAGCAAAAATAATAAAATGTGGAATTTCAGTAAAGATGCTTGTGAAAGTGAGAGTGGGCTATATTTGTAATTTTGTGATATACACTGAGTGGCCAGATTATTATGATCTCTGAATGTATAATAATTTGGCCACTCAATGTGTGTGTGTGTGTGTGTGTGTATTAGAGGCAGTGCATGAATTCATACATGAGTGGACAATGGCCAGTCTGGCCAGGGGGAGAGGACATGGGAAGTTGGGCAGTCTGCTTGCTGGACAAACTCCTGGTCAAGGGGACAATTTACATATTAGCCTTTTATTATATAGGATATACACTGAGTGGCCAAATTATTATGGGTTCAGAGATCATCATAATCTGGCCACTTAGTGAATATGGGTGAAGGCAAAAAGTTACCACAGAGTATATTACCTGCCTTGAGGCCTTTTCTTGGTTCTTGGCATCCTATTCACCAAGATAATTATAGCAGTGTGCTAAGCCATGATGGAAGCACAAAGCACTGGGCTATGGAACAGCAAGCAAGAGCCATGGTTGCCAAAAGGACTGAAAGAAAAGTAGCAGTGCCAGGAGTTCTGGCTTGAATAGCTGGTCAGCGAGGTGCTGAGAGGACAGGTGTGGGGAGGAACCACAGCAACAGGCAGTCAGCGTGCACTGGAGACCACGCACCCAATCGGGGACAATGCTGGTTTGCAAATCACCGGGTCCTATGAGCAGACTCAGCACAGCTCTCTGCAGCAAAGCTATGCTTCAGGCACAGTGAATGACATGGTAAGGGGATATTGCATAGCAAGGGGAAAACATGGTAGGAAAAGTGCGTGTCCCTCACTTCACAACCTACAGCCACCGAGGGTGACCCAGATGAATGGAAAGATGAAATGGAACCGTATGAACCATGGAAAACTGGAGAAGGAAAAAGATGCTGTAACTGATCGCGGGACCTTAAGGACTCTAACAAGGAGTGCAGGGGGTGGAATCTAAGTGGAAACAACAGCCACATTTGGATGAAACCAAGCTGAACCTCAGAGAGCATGGCAGCAACAGGGCCATCGCCCTCAGAGTCCTGGCTGCAGGAGACAGTGAGTTCCAGGGGCAGATGTTGCCAAAGCAAAACAACAAATGGTCGAGCACCACACAATGTACCTACAAGAAATCAGGCTACAAGTAAAGTCAATGACAAACTGCTATAGTTTGCTATAAAGAGTGTCCAACCTTCCTCAGGGCCATGCTCAGTCCTTCCCCGGGGCCACCACTTGTTGCCATCTAGGACCGGGAGTGGACTGTGGTCAGTGGAGTAAGAAGAATTGGAATAACTAGGAGAGTCTGCATTGCCTGGCATGGTAATTACATTTTTAGGAATGTATCCTTCAGGAATAATAGGCTGAATAGATTAACTTTATGTATAAAGGTAGTAACTGCAGCAATATTTTAAAAAGCTAGTTCTGGAAATAACCTATGTACGTCAATAGCAATAGCAACACCAATACCATAGAAAGACCTATGTGTTTCTCAGGACACTATTTTACAGTCAACCTGACAAGGTCACACGTGCTAAGTAAGAGCAAGATAAAGTAGAGTGTGCAAATTATACATATTCTAAAAGAAATACCAATGAGTGAGTAAATCCAGGTGGCAGAATTATTAGTGATTTTAATTTTATTGTTCCACATTTTCTACGTTTTCCACATACATATTCAATAAAACAAAACAAGCATTCTAACAGAAATATATGCATTTCCCAACTCTGAAAAGACAGGCTACCTGTGACTACATCATGACACAGGACTTTCCAGTAGTATCCCCCAGTCTATGTTTGTGTGGCTATTTCTCCCCTGCCCACCCATTCACCCATCCATCCACCATCCTATTCATCCATTTGTCCACTCATCCATCCATCACCCATTATCTATCCATCCATTCATCCATCATCCATCTACCCATCATCCATCATTCATCCATCCACCATCCAATATTCATTCATCTATTCATCCATCTATCCATCCTCCATCATTCATCCATCCACCATCCAACATTCATTCATTCATCTATTCACCCATCCATCCATCCATCATCTATCATCAACCAAGCATCCATCCATTCATCATTCAGCATCCATCCATCCATCCATCCATCCATCCATCCATCCATCCATCATCCATCCACTCATCTATCATCCATCCATCCACCCACTCATCATCCATCCACCCACCCACCCATCATCCATCCACCCACCCATCATCCATCCACCCACCCATCATCCATCCTTGCACACGTCCTCCTGTGCCTGCCTCCTCAGAAAACTCCTACAACCCCAAGACCCAGCACAGAGAGCTGCTCTGTGACCCAGTGACACTGCCTCCTTCACATCTAGACTATGTAGGTGGCCCTCAGTGCTGAGCCACAGAGGTGTGTCTCTCCCAGATATTAGCCTGGGATTTCTGACCCAGGGTCTGGGTCCCACACACCTTATACCCACTGCTCATTCCAACACATTTCAGCTGCAGTGTTTGCCAAGTCAAGGAATGTCTTTTTCCTGGCATGTCTCTCCTCCTCAATCCTGACTTTTCTGATCCCTCTCAGCCTCAAGGAGCCTCCTACATCACATCTGGTTACACCTCTCCAAAAGCTAACACTTTGCATTCAGCACGAGGTAGTGCCTGACTGTTGTTTAATTATTTATGTGACTATGCACTGTGAAGTGAGTGTGTATGAATGTGATGGCATGGCCCACCTTCAGAAGTTACTCTGGGCACAGGCTTGCTCCAGGCTAGGAACAGTTGGTTCTGAACACACTTCTCCCATCCAGGCAGGTGGCCAGGAAGGGAGAGGCCTTGGGAGACAGAGGAGCATTGGAGACAGTCTCCAGGGCCTCAGAGGAACATTCATTGGAAGAGGCCACACAGCTGCAGACAAATTTGATGACCAAAGGCTGGTACTGGTATCTAACCAGGCCTACCCAGCCTTGGGAGCCCAGAGCTCAGCAAAGGGAGCCAGACTGAGGACCTGCTGGAAGAGCTGATGTCAGAGCCTCTTCCATGTCTAAAGTGCTTCCTGTCCCTAAGATGAAGGCATGGAGACTGTGTCGGGGAGCATGGCTCGAAGGCAAGCCTCAGGTTGTGCTTGCCCGATCCTAACCCCTGGGGAAGAGGGGAGATGTGCTGGGAGGAGAGGCTAGGTCACCTCTCCACTCACTCTTGAGGAGCCCATGGGATGCTGCTGCTTGCCCAGGGCCCCCTTGCTCCTTTGTGCTGCCCCTGCCAATGGTGCTGGACCTGTAGGGAGAGAAGTTAGGGCTGACCATGAAGTACATGTCTATTCTGTCTGTCCTCCTGCAGGAGAAAGCTCGGTATGCCATGAGGACAGGCACACTGGACCTGTCTTGTTTTTATATTAATCCTCATCTGTAGGTACTTTCCCATTGATTTTTAGAGAAAGTGGAAGATGGAGAGGAGGATGATTAGGGAGCGGGAGAGAAACATTGGTGTGAGAGACACATCGACTAGTTGCCTCCTGCATGCATCCTGACTGGGGGCCGGGGATCAAATCTGCAACCCAGGTACATGCCCTTGGTCCAGAATCAAATCCACAACCTTTTGGTGCAAGGGCAGGTATGCTAGCTATCAGCAGGTAGGAGGTGCACCAGGGCAGAATGCTGAGCTGTGACGCTAAAGCATCAGCAGGTAGGAGGTGTGCCTGCGGAACAGCAGGGTCTCTTCAGAGCAGTGGCCGCGCCCACTGGGAAGAACCTTGCTCTGTGAACATCCTTCTGACAGGAAAACCAAGATCTCTCTGGAAGATTAAATGTCACTCTCTATAGCATAACGTCTGAAGCTTTCTCCTCCCAAGCCCACTCCAACACTTGACACAGAAAATTAAACTCTCTGCTCATTGAGTGGGTAATGCAGCCCTCTGAGGCCCCAGAGCCCTGTGAGGTGAGAAATTAAAGCCGCCACACTGTAAGTGCTAATGACACGCATGAAACATGAGAAAGGTAACTTAATGGGCAATCAGAAGAAATCATAAAACTAATCATGCAGTTAATGTCTTAGGAGTAGGCAGGGAGGAGGTTCAATCACAGACAACAGCCAGGGCTGTTTTGGGGCCATGGTGAGTCCACCGTCTATGGGGGGCTGGGTGGGGGTGGGGGAGGCTGCACTCCTGTCCAGGCTTGCCTTCCTCCAGCTGCGCCCAGAGAACAGGTGAGAGAGGGTGCCTGATCTTAAAGCCCCCTTCTCTGAAACTTGGTGAGACCTTGAGACGCAGTGGAGGGAGGTGGTGGGTGGGGGCTGTGGCTCCCTGACAGCAGGAAGTGAAGGGATGCACATCAAGGGATCTAAGCACCTTTGGGATCTTTGCTGACTGCGCACAACACAGCACTCTGTCTCTGGTTGACTGTTTAGGGACCAGATTTAAGGCACAGGATGCCAATTGGTTGGTTGCCAATTGGAGGGAAGAGAGGCTGGGGGCTGCTGCCTGCTTCATGTGACTCTGTATTCAGAACTCTCTACCCAATGCCACTTACTGTGGCTGCCAGCTCAGGCTCCAGCACGGTCTGTGAGGGGAGAGTGGCAGAGCCTGTAACCCACCTCCGGTGATGGTGCCACTGGGCCTGGGCTACTATTTTATTTCTAGCCAGGAGAGGGTCCTGTACTTGTAGGTGGGTTTGTGCTTCGAACCACATGCCTCCAGTGCAGAGTATGTGGGGCTGACCTGAGCTGACTACCTTGCTGGGGAGCTGGGCTCATACTCACCTTAAGGTTTCCTGGGGACCCTTGATATCTGGCCCTGAAGGGGACATGCTTCCACGTACCCTCACCTTGAGGGCTAGTTTCTGCCTTTATTATCACTACCAGAGCCCGGTGCACAAATTCATGCACAGGTGGGGTCTCTTGACCTGGCTGGTGATCAAAGCCTATCAGGGGGCTGGCCAGCTGGAGGGAGGGACAGTGGAGGGTTGGCTTGCCAGCCCCTCTCCCCACCAGGGCCAAGGGGGAGGGCCGTGAGAGGTTGGCTGTGGGAGTGCACTGACCACCAGGGGGCAGCTCCTGTGTTGAGTGTATGCCCCCTGGTGGTCAGTGCACATCATTGCAACTGGTCAACTGGCCATTCTGGCCATTTAGTCATAATGGTCACTTAGGCATATATTTGTGGTTTTTACTGTGGTTTGGCAGGTGGTCCCATAGGCGCCCTGGATACAGGGATTTCTATTCTGCACACAGGGGCCGCCTGCTTGGTCTGTAAGGTTCTAAAACAGAGTTGCAAGGCCAAGCACTCCTAGCCTGTGTCCCTCACTGTGGAACCCTGGGGGCTCCCTCCTCAGGCCCCTCGTCCCTAGGCCCTGCTTATCCCTGTTAACAAATGACACCACCTTCCTTCCTCCCTAATGCACATGGATGCCCTCAGTAATTCTGAGCACCTCCCCATATTTATGGATTTATTGAAAATGTATTACCTCCCATTGCACTAACAAGTATACATCATAGAACACTTAAGAATAACCTAAGGAAGAAAAAATGAAACAAACATTGAAGAAATAACTCATGAATTACTGCAGTAACCACTATAGTGAGAGAAGGTGCGTGACTGTGCTATGTGCTGAGATGGATGGTAGTTTGCCTGGGGGAACCTGGAGATCTGGTTCCGTCTTCTCAGTCTGTGGTCCCCACTTCAGGGGCTCCGTTGGAAGCTCCTTGTGGTGTAGTCCACATGGAAGAAGAAGTGGCTGTGCTTGTAGAATGGCAGCACTGACCTCTGTGCCCCACCCACAACTATGCGAAGGCTCCTGCACCTTTTCTGATGCCCATTCATTAGCTTTCAGAAGCATCTAGGACTTAGTATATTGTTGTTAGGGTTGGACCGTATGCTATCCACTGCTCGCTCCTTTTGGAAAGACATTAAGTTAGAGAATTCCATTTCCAAGTTTTTAGCAACATGGTGATGACAAATCTTATGAGGGACAAAGGCTGTTGTCTGTAACCACGTCACACAGCAAGGGACACATCCCCAAACACCTCTTCTATCTGGAGGTTTTTTCATTCCAAAACCTCTGCAGGGGCCACAGGCCCCAGGGAGCATGGTGGTACTGGTGCTGTGCTCTTGGCCTCTATGGCCCTTCAACACGTAAACTCCCCACTGCTGACCAGCAAGCCTCAGAGGGACACACACTTTCCAGTTTCTCTAATTTTATTACAACATTTATTATAAAGGTTTAGTGTTTCTTTTTAATAAAATTAAAAATATAAAAAAATATATCAGATGTATAAATCAACCTCTGGCTGTGTGGACTCAAACAGGGTAGGAAAGGGCCAGCCCTATGGTGCCAGGCCTGTCACCTTATCCACAATTTGTTCACAACAATTCAGTCTCGGCTTCACCCACAGAGGACTGCCACTACTAGAGCTATCGTTTGCTGTTGAGAATATTTCTGGCTTACACCTTTCCTGCAGTGTCCTGGAGCAGCAGCCAACTGGGGGGTCTCTGTCTCACCGTGGCCTACACAGCTCCACAGAGAGCCCACAACTGGAGGGTCACTCTTCTCTGGCTGTACATTAGGTTTGTAGAAGCTGTCTCCCCACTTCTCCTTAAGTAAGTGCCATTTGGCCCTTAGTCAGCATATTTGACATCAACTGGAGGGCAGCATCACAATCAGGCTACATACAGTCAGACTGCACACATGCAGCCAGGTTACACACAATTGGGATGCATATATACACCCAGGCTACACACATACATACAGTCAGGTTACACACTGTTGGGATGCACAAACATACAACTAGGCTGTACACATATAGTTGAGCTACACACATACAAAGGGCTGCACACATATAGTTGAGCTGCAAACGATTGGACTCAGGAGATCCAGGCCCTGCACAGCCAGAATGTCTCTAGGGATGACCTGTACATGACCCCAGAGCAGCAGCCCTGCCCCCAATCCCTTCTGCTTGCTCTCCATTTTCAAATAGAATCCCACATCTGTTATGTTGTTGAACATCTCTGGAGATCCATACCCTGCATTGTTTTACAAAATGGCAGGCTCAAAGTTGGGGGCATATATGATTTCATCTTTGTTCTTCTGTATGGATGCTTCCAAGCAGGCCCTAGACCCTCATGAGCTCTGTGGATGAGTTTTGGTTTGCAATTAGATGTCACTCTAGCCAAATCTCATTCCTGTGCCTTACTGATGCCTTTTAATCTCGAATCTTCCACTTTCATATCTCCCTCCCTAAATATGTGGTGGAAATTAGGAGATGGAGCTGGACACTCACTCTGAGCAGGGAGCAGACAGCCTCTTACATTAATGTCAATGCACATGTTCTGAATACATGATGGCCCTGGCCCCTCTACATTAGGCGACTTGAGAGGTTTTTGAATAGCACTGGCTGGTAGATTCGATCAGCAATGGACTAGCTGGGCTCATTTTTATTTTTTCATGGAACTGACCAGGCAATTCAGTCAATAGTTGTCAAAATTGGAGTCCAGAACAGGCACAGCCGGACAGCCTAGAGTTAATTAAAAGTTGGGAGGATCATGAAAGCAATGTGGTTTGTTCCCAGAGCTGCAGAGGGAAGGGAACCAGGACTCTTCATTGTTAAAGGGGCAGGAGAGGAGCCGAGAGTGGGGAGAGCAGAGGGTGTGGAACCCGGAACAAGAGCTCCAGGCTCCCACAGCAGGGGAGGTGCTGGTGATGGAGTGCTGTGTGTGGCTCATGGTGATGTCGCCCTGTGAGGTCCAAGAGTTGAGTTCTCAACCTTCTTAAGTAAGTGGGATTTGTAATATTAGACACCTGCATCTAGGTCTCTGCAAGGAATGTGAGGGAGGAGGGGAGGCCATAGGGAGGAGGGAAGGCCATAGGGAGACCAGGGTCACGCAGGGAACAGGTCTAGTGGCTCAATGGCTGAGGAGGGCCATGGCCTTTCAGCTTGTTTGCCTCATTCTGGTAGTCATGGGCTCCCTGCCTCATTGCTGACTTTGT
This sequence comes from Lasiurus borealis, assembly GCA_004026805.1. Lineage (NCBI taxonomy): Eukaryota > Metazoa > Chordata > Mammalia > Chiroptera > Vespertilionidae > Lasiurus > Lasiurus borealis. The sequence goes on from PVJN01018276.1 coordinate 17,601, forward strand.
GGAGTGTGGCTCTCTGGACCGCTGGAGCCTGCTCTCCAGCCATCTCCCTGAACCAGCCTATGGCTCTAGGCTCAGCTTCCTCATAGCCCACAGGGGATTTGTGGTTTTCTTCCATCTCTTCCCTCAGACATTACACAGTATTCGGTCCAACTGCAGCCATTTTCTGGGGCTGCCATTACAAATCACCACAAACTGGGTGGCTTAAAATAGCAACATATCCTCTCAGGGTCTGGACGCCCCACATCTGAAATCAAGGTGTTGTCAGCAGGGCTGTGCTCCCTCTGAAACCCTGGCCTGGTGGGTTGGCTGATTAGAGCGGTGTTCCATACACCAAAAGTTCACTGGTTCAATTCCCATTCAGTGTATATACTTAGTTTTTGGGTTTGATCCCTCCCACTTTTCTCCCCTTCTTCTCTCTAAACATATCCTTGGTGAAGATAAAAAAAGAACCATGTTCCATTCTTTGTCTCATCTCTGAAGGCAACAAAATACTATGGAATAAATGAATCAATGTTTAATAGGTACACAGACAAAAAAGAGCCCAGGGTCTCATTCAACATAAAATACTTTTTTTTCCACCCACCCATACACCCATCCATTATCCATCCTCCTCCATTATTTATTCATAATCTATTCATCATCCATCCATCCATCTATCCATCCATCCATCACCCATCATCCTCCATTATCTATTCATAATATATTCATCATCCATCCGTCTATCCATTCACCACCCACTCACTCACCCATCCATCGTCCATCTATCCATCCATTACCAATCATCCTCCATTACCTATTCATAATCTATTCATCATCCATCAATCTATCCATCCATCATCCATCCATCCATCACCCATCATCCTCCATTATCTATAATATATTCATCATCCATCCATCCATCCATCCATCCTCCATCCTCCATCATTCATCTATCCACTTATCATTTACCTGTCCATTCATTCACCTATCCATTATCCACCTATTCACCCATTAACCTGTCCATCCATCCACCATCCATTTATCCATCCACCACTCACCTATCCATCATCCATCTATCCATCCTCCCATTTACCTATTCTTCCATTCACCTATCCATCATCCATCCATCCATCATCCTCCATTCACCCACCCACCCATCCATCCATCATCCATACATATGTCCATCCATCTATTCATCATTTACTCATCCATCCATCTGTCATTTCGCTGGATGCTCAAGATGCAGACATATGAGACAAACAGGATTCCTATGCTGGTAGAGAATAAATATCCCCCCTGGAGGAGTTATTAAGGATCATCCACCCAGGGCTCCCATTTCAGACATGAGGAAATTGATGTAAGCAGGAGTCGGTGACTAGTTCAAAATTATCAGGGAGTTAATGGTGATGAGGCCAGGCCTCCCAACAACTCATCCACCATTCTTGCCACAGTCATTTTCAGACTAGGCTCCATGTAGCGTCAAAATCAAGATTCATTAAATTCTTTCAAATAAGTATTACAGACTTCCCAACACCCCCTAAGCACACGACTGCATGCAATTAAATATTGTAAGCATTGACTTTCAAAATGAATGTGAGGAAGTCAAAGCTCTGATTTCCCCCTTGATGCCAAGATGATTTTGAATTGAAATATCCAGTTGTTTCTACAAATGTTTCCTGGAGCCTCCACTTTGCCAGGCCTCCAAATTAGTACCTAGTGTGCTGGCTGGGCCACCCAGCAAGGCCCCTTGACATGTGGGAGGTGTGCAAAGGACCTTCCCTCCATGAAAACTCTGGGCCCATGGACTTAGCACCTCTCACTTTGTCACCTTTTTTATAGAGTCTTGTGAAGTATTTCACTTGACAAGAGAGTTCCACGGCTCTACACTTAGTGCCAAACTAAGTAAAAAGTTTAAGTTTTCCTTTAATTAGTAGACACACGTCATAAACCTAGATGATGGCTCTGGGTGTAGGATAAGCTGGGAAAGGAACATGGAGAGAGGAAGGACAGCATGCTCTCTAGCCAGCCTTCCACCTGCCACACATCCTCCTCTGGTCCCCTGAGCAGCACTATCTGCTCATGGTAGAGCCTCTGAGGTAGGTACCTTCTCAGAACACCTCACAGCTGGTCTCAGTGAGGGTCTGCAGATGGATGGCTGATGCTACAGATGGGGACAGACTTGCCTGGGCTCTGAGATGCTAAGAATGTCTTTACCTGGGGTATTCATATTCTCAATCATACTTTTATGACTCCCACTGCTGACACACCACAGTCTCCCAACACCCTACAGTCACCCCATAGCCACCCCCACTCATACACACATGCTTACACACTCACAGGCTCACCACAACACACGCATGTGCTAAAATACAACACATGCTCAGAGGCTTACCTGCATACACACGCAGGCTCATGCACACACAGGCTCAAGTACTCACACAAGATCTCTTGAATTTCTTTGAATAGTCTGAGGAGGATAGGTTTTAGTTCTTCCTTGAATGAGCACACACATGCACACTGGCAGAAAGGCGCACTGACGGAGCCCTTAACAGGCTTTTCCCCATTGGTTTCAGGTATTTATAGCGGCAGATGGGAGAACAAATTTCAGATAACCTTGCTCAAGGTTGCAGCCATCTTTTTGATGTGGCGATAGGACATTTCAATTCCAATGTGGCCTTAGGAAACAGTCGCTGCTGATTCTTTCATGCCATCTAGGAAGCATGATCCTGGAGTGCAGGCCACCCCAGGGCTCTCCTCTTCTTGCCCATTCCCACTCATTCTTGAAATCCCAGTAAATTCCTGCCAATCCTGGTAGGGGGAGACACTCTAATTTTAGAATCCCATGAACTCTGGAGAAGATGTAAGTGTGACCCCTAGTGGCTACAGCAGACACAGCAATCTTGACCATTTGACCTGCTTGAGGACGCAGCTACTCCCCAGCTGTGTTGGGCTCTGGGCCCTCCTTGGGGACTAGCCAGGGGTTTTGCTAGGGGAGTCCGGCTGGAGGTCTGGCTGGGGATCTCACTGGGGGTCCATTAGGAGGTCTGACTGGGGTCCATCAGGAGGCCTGGCTGGGGGTCCATCAGGAAGTCTGACTGGGGCCCATCAGGGGGTCTGGGTGGGAGGCCTATCAGGGGGTCTGGGTAGGGGTTTATCAGGGGGGCTGGGCGAGGGTCCATCAGGGGTCTGGATGGGGGTGTCCATCAAGGGATCCATCAGGAGGTCTGACTGAGGTCCATCAGGGGGTCTGCTGGTGGTCCATCAAGGGTTCCAGGTGGGTCAGGCCAGGTTTACTGAGCTAGTTCTCTGGCTGGCTCTGCTCAAGGTCCTCAACAAGGGTCAGAATTTATGACCCTGATTTCTGAACAGGAGCTCCCACCGCCACCCTCCCTGCTCCTGCTTATGGGACCTTTCATTTGCCACTCCCCCGAAGGAGACCCTGGGAATGAAGGCCCGAGGAAGTCAAGCCCTTCTTTGTCTCTTTGTGTAGAAAATGCCAATCACACTGATCTTCTCTGTGCTTAGGTCTCTCAGGTACTGCAGCCGTGCCAACCCTGGAGACTGCACCTGTCTCAGCACCAGGGAGATGGCGCTCGGGTTGTGGTCCCGCCCCTGGTCCTCCAGTCCCTCACCCTGTCTACTGCTCCCTGAATGTCTGCCTGGGCCTCTTCCGCTGGAGGAGCTGTTCTGTGTCTGCCACTGGGAGCAGGGCCACCATGGGCGGAGAAACTCATCGCAGAAACCCAGAAATGTGGGCATGTTAGCAAATTCTCAGAAAAGACTACCTGGGAGGTCACAGGAAACCTCCTCAGGATCAGTGCCTGTTCCTCACTCCACAGGGAAGTTCCTGGAGCTCAGCAACCTGGAGCTCACTGTGGACACAGTACAGCATGAGATCCAAGTTTCCACCCTTTTCCCTGGTGAGGCAAGAAGCAGTCTCCCAGTGCCTTATGGGCAGGCAGCTGGAAGAAGGCCATGTTAGGGGGGTGATAGTTCATTCTGCGTCACTCTGACTGGGCCCATGTGGCTGCTGAGCATTATTTTGAGGGTGTCTGTGGTGTTTCTGGAATATACAGACGAGTGAGGAGGGTCACTTTCCCCACAGGGGCCTCACCCAACCTCTGAGAGTCCAAGCAGAACAGAAAGGTGCGGAGAGCACTCTCTGCTGATCCGGGATTTGCCCTTCTCCTTCTTGGCCATTAGGGTGTGGAATGCTTGGTCTTAAGACTTGGGTTGGGGCCTGTTGGCTTTCTGGTTTCTCAGCCTTTGGTTTGGAACTTGAACTTGAACTTGCACCACAGCTTCCCAGGCCTCCAGCCTGCAGAGAGCAGCCCATGGCCCCACGATCTCTGTATCCTCTGGACTCTGTTTCTCTCGGGAGCCCTGATGCAGTATTGGGATGTTAACCCAGCACCTGATGGCTGGTTCAAGGGTTAACTCCCTTTTTACCTGCAAGTGCACTGGAGACCCCCAGCCCTGGAGGGCAGCAGAGGCTGGGTCAAAGGGCAGGGGCATTGCAGCACACAAAGCAATTCTTCCCAGGTCTTACCAGTCAGAGAGGACAGTGCCGAGGGACGTGCACTGGCTTGCATGCAGGACTGTCTCCTTTTGACAAATTGGCTAGCTCCTTATCTGTCCCTGGTCTCAGCACTGCCCCCAACACCATGCTGAGGAAGTGTCTCGGGCCCAGTATCAAATGGAAGGACTTGATGATGCAGAGATGGTGGGCAGGAGGGGTGTGGCTTCAGCACCAGCCACAGTGACACACGCTGAGAGTGAGCACAATGTACAAGAAAGGAATGCCAGGTCTCACTGTTTCTCTTGCCTCAGCCCCACCATACCACAAAGGAGCCAGGAAAAGGTTTCTAACCAAAAAGCTTCTTCTTCAGAAAGCAAATATTTTCCAGTCGTTTTTATAAAATAACCAGACCATCTCATAATGAGCGCTATCGTGTTGGGGAATAATGTGATGGGCAGCAAGTCCACACACTGCATACGCACAGTGGTGAAAGCGTCTTGCTCTCAGACATGGCAGCAAATGAACGGAAATCTTGTCTCTGCAGTGAGGCAGCGACTGTGCCGTGCCGAGGCCACATCGTGGGGCTTGCTGCTGGTGTGCTGGCAACGGCACTTGGTCCTTTGCTGGACAGCGTCAAGCAGGTCTTGTTTTTGCTTTCAAAGAATTTGTATGTGTTGCCAGAGGAGGTTCCACTCCCCTTGGTGGTCTGAAGGCTAAGGGACACTCTGAGCATGGTGGGATTCTCATGACCTGGAACTTCCATCTCCTCAGGACACACCTGGATGGGCCTCCTGCACATGTGTTTACTAATGAGTGGCTGTGGAACTCAGTGTTTCAAAAGCTGATGTGAAGGGAAAGTACAGCCTTCAAGAAGATAGCAGGAACATACACACATGCACCCACGCACACATGGATGCACACTTGCACAGACTTGCACACACATGCAAGCACATTTGGGTGTATGCACACATACACACATATGCATGTACAACATAGATGTACAAATGCACACACGTGGATGTACACGTATGGGTGCATACACATGGGTGTGTACACACATGAACCCACTGGCATGCATAAACACAGGTATACAACACACATGCCCATGGACACATGTACACACATATATACACATGGATGTATGCGTACACATGTATGCATATACACACATACACAACATGGATACACACACAGAGATAGGAACATCTTGCCTTCACCATCTTTTCTTTCTAAAATCCCCATACATATTTCATTAAGCTTCATGCAGAGTGTCTTCTGATTTATGGTAATTGTCAACAAAATGCAAAACACAGATAATTTTAACTCTGCAGGAGCTAGGAGTTAACTGGCATGAAAATATGTTGTTTTTTCATTTTAAAAAAGCAGGGCCCCAATTGTTCCATCCCAGGAAATGCCAAGGACACCAAATGAAGTGAGGAGTAACTCTCCATATCTGCAGAGCTGGTCACCTGGAGTGGCCAGGACATCATCCGAGGGGACAACCACCCATGACCTGCTGGCCCGTGAGACTAATTTCCATATCCAACCCAATTTAGATGAAACATCTTGAGTGGAAAGAATAAAAAGCCGGCGCATCAATAGCCCCTTGATTAGATTTTCATCTCCCGAGCGGACAAATATGAATATTTATTACTAGGAAGGCGGCTTTCCTCTTCCCATTGCTCTGATCTTGAATATTTTCCACTGCTAATTTTTATGAAAATTTGGGCAACACACTATTTTCACATAAACTGACAGTTCTTGAGATAATCCTGTTATTGTCCAGTTGAAAATTACAGCTTCCGCTTTTTCATGTGTTAACGATGGATTAAATATTGTTTTTCATCCCCATAATCTGAGATGGGCTGGAAATTAAAAATTACACATTGTATATTTGCAGGGCTCTGAGGGTCAGCATTTGCCTGCATTTGCTTAGAGGAGATCTGTGAATCAGCAGCTCCACAGTCTGGCTTTTTTATGCTACTGTGGACAGATGCTTCTAAAATAGATTCCTTAGCCCACCTGCCCCACCAAGATGAAAAGGCTTCCATCACAAGTAAGCCACAGGGAAACACACAGTCCTTTGCCAAAGCACCAAAATTGCAACACCATTTATGTTGTTTCAATGCAAGACTTTTTCTAGGGACCCACGCTATAGGTCATCACTTCCCATTGCAGAGGGGCTGGCCCACCCCTCCTGCACAGCCACTCAAGGGGACCCTGCCAGTGGCTTTTCAACTGAACACGGTATGTAATTTTTCCTTTATTGCAGGTCAAACTGTGGATATGATATTTTTGGACAAAAGGGTCCTGTTATGCTTCTAAAACTATACACCAAGTTTTCTTGTTTGTTTTTTATCTCCTTGAATGGCCTGGTAGAGTTTTTCACTCTCCCATTATTTGTCTGATAGAGGGTATTTCTGAGAAGGTCACTGTCCACATACTGTCTCCTGAAGCCGATGGATAAAGGAGCCTTAGAGGAGACACTGACAGGGTGTTTTCACAAGATTGGTACCTTGGGCTGACTATGTCTCCCTGCCCCGCAACTGCCACAAATCCTTATGTTGCAGTGCAAACTGCCAGGACCTCAAAATGCAACTGTCTTTGGAGATGGGGCCTGGTAAAAATATTTATTTGTTTATTTATTTAATCCTCACCTGAGAATGTTTCCCAATGCTTTTTGAAGAGAGTGGAAGGGAGAGAGGGAGGGACATTGATGCGAGAGAGACATAGTGATTGGTTGCCTCCATAAGCACCCAAACTGGGGCTGGGGATCAAACTTGCAACCCATTGGTGTGCAGCCACCACCCTAACCACTGAGCAGCACTGGCCAGGGCTGAGGTGTGGGCCTTTGCAGAGGAGATTATTCAGATAAACTTACCAGGTGGGCCCTCATCCAATACGATAGGGCACACGGAGGGGAGCTGTGTGTGGATTAGGCAGAGGGCAGTCATTTGAGGCTCAGGAGAGAGGCCTGGGGAGGAATGAGCCACCCACTTGGACGCCAGCCTCCAGGCTGCACGGGGCACACCCACTGCAAGCCCTGACTGCTGCCCTTGAAGGCATCTCAGGAAACAGATAATTGGCCAGGAAACAAGCTCTCGCAGTGGCCTCGGTTCCCATAGATTCAATGTAATGAATGAATCTGCCCCAGACCCTCACATGGTTCCCTGTTTTACCCTCCTATACCCAGTCCATGTCTAATGCACGGTTTCATTTATAAACCAACACTTTAAAAGCAAAAAGGATATGGCGTGCAAATGAACATTTAACAAAGGAAAGGAAGTGTACGATAAAGAGAAAAATATACGTATACACTAGAACTTACCTTTAATACTGAGAGCTCCTAATGACTGAATATGGAGTGGAGGGACTGGGGGCAGGGGGACGGAGGAGCAAGAGGGTGGGGGATGGGGAGACAGAAGTATGGGAGCATGGAGGGATGTTATTATTTGGAAGGGAATCCCTTGTCACCTGAGAGGTGTGTGACAGGATCAGCATGAAAGGGTTATCTGGTTGAGGACCGGCATTTCATTTGACAACCAAGACACTTTTCCGTGAACAACTTAGAGGAGAATTGCTTCCAAAGGTGATACAAGAACCAAAGTTGAACTTCGCATGCCCGTCACCCCACACCAGTCCCTTCTTGTGAGTGCGGGCTGTACCTCCGTGTAACCCAGGAGAGAATCTGACATTTCAGCACAGCATTAATTCTAGGTGCTTGCGAAAGGAAGAGTTTTGCTTTCTGCTCTCAAAACCTGGGTCTGAAATGCAATAAGCTTGTCTCCCAGAACCCTCACCAGCCTGAAACAGGGTCCCCAGTGTCAGACGCAGAAGGTGCAGCTTCATGTTTGCCAGCTGAGTGCTATGGGCCAGACCCCAGCAGCTAGCACACCACCCCCACCCCCGCCCCGCCTACTAGCAGGTGCCGCTGCCATGGGCCAAGGGGGTTCCCCATGCAGGCAGTTTGGAGGGTCCCCTGATCTGCAGTTACAAAGTGTGCTCTGCAAACAGGAAGTGCTATCAGACCTGGAGGATAGACCCCAGGGGAGGGCTTGTCCACCTCTGGTCTCTGGGGAGGGAAGGTCCTGTACATGAGCTGACCCTTCCTGGACCACCCCCCGACCCCTTCCCCAGCTGCACCCACCACCTGGAGCCAGTCCCATTCCAGTGACAGAGCCTCTGTGAGGCAGAGCTCACAGCCTTTCTCTCTCCAAAGCCTGCACGGGGCAGTTTGGGGACAAGGATGGCCTGAGCTGGACGCCGGCAGACAGCCTGGTGCTGCTTCCTCACTAGGCCTCTCGTGTGCATCCTGATCTGCGCCTACGCCTGCCTCACGGGAACCAGGCTGCCCGGGCTGTTTCAGAAGCCATGGTCGTGGCGCATGCCCTCCACACTCCTCCCTCCCCAGCAAAGCCAAGTTTTGGGGCAGAAGAGCTGGAGGAGGATTCCGGAACAGCCCACCTGGGCTGTAGCTGCACGCTGGTTCTGCGGGCAGAGGGAACCAGTTGTGTTAGGACGTTCCTCTAGTCCTCAGGGGTACCAGCTGGTCCCAGGCTGTTGCAGCCCTATCTGCTGTGTATTTCTATAAAATAAAGGTGAAGACGTGAGAAAGGGCTAGGGCAAGTGGGATGCAGACATCACATTTCATTTTACATGACTATTTACTCTGATGCTGAATAAAATGGAACTTGTAGCTATAGCAACTGCTGCATCCCACAGAGCCTTCCTGCCTGCCAGTCACAGAAAAGTATTGCACAGAGAACTCAGTCACCTGACACCGTCCTCACTGTGTCTCCCAATAGTCATGTTTGTGGGATGGCGATGCAGCTCATTACAGCAAACATGTTTTATGTAATTTTCTTCACTTTTGAGAAACAGGAAAACAGAGTGGCACCCCTCCAGCAAAGGTCAGAAGTGACCCAAGGGCTGAGCCCCAGGGTCTCAGCGATCCTGGCCTGCCTTCCCCAAAGGAGGCGTCAGTGGGTGAGCATAGAACCTTCTAGGGTGGCAGCTGTAAATATTTTAATGCAGCTCCATGGAGATTATTTGCCTCTTAAAGCACAAGGAACCAGCTTCCCATAGATGCACATTCTACATTTAGGAGAAACAGGTTCAGTTTTGTCCATCAAGAAATGCAGGTTGGAGTACAATAAAGGTGATTGTGCAATGAACAGGGAGGGGAAGCAGGTCGGTCCGGACCATGGAGCCCATAGCCCAGAGCCCACAGTGCAAAGCCCGTGGTGTGAAGCTCACAGCATGGAGTCCATGGCATGGAGCCCACAGCATGGAGCCCACAGTACAAAGCCCATAGCATGCAGGCCACAGCACAGAGCTCAGCATGGAGCCCATAGTGCAAAGCCCACAGCATAGAGCTCACGGCATGGAGGGAGGGGCTAGGACAGAACAGCTGGCTCCTATGTTTCCTCTGCTGGCTGAGGACCCCAGAACCCTAGATGGGCCCTGGGTGGGGTCCCAACAGCGTCCTGAAAGGGGGGGCCATCTGGGATGCATCCAAAGTGCGTGTTTCTGGGAAGCAGTCCAACAGTTTCCTGGGCATTGGAAGATCTGTGCCTGCTGGTATCCTGGGCTGCGCGTGGGAGGGTCCTGGGTGTGACTGGTGAGGTGCCCACCCCACAATTCCTTTTCCACTGGTGTCCCAGGCACTTGTGGACATGTTCCATGGCATCATCTCGACTGTCGTTCCATCTCCCTCCCCGTGCCCATCCAGAGCTGTTCTGTGCCTGCTGTCCGAGCTCTGTCCACACCCAGCTCCTCCTCCTCAGCTCCTAGATGGCCTGTGGGTCTAAGGGCCAGGGATGCTTTGGTCACTTACACATCTGTCTGAGCCCAGCTCAGTGCCCTCTAGGCCTTAAGGCAGTGACAGCTGAGGTGACTGCAGACATTCTCTCAGGGAAAGGGCAGCTCAGGGGAGTGAGGAGCTGGCTCCGCCCACCAGGCTTGGGGCTCCCACACAAGGTGGGGTTCCTCTCACATTCTCAATGTGTCAACCTGAGCATATGCTGATTTACTTCGGTTGCATAATTTTTATTAAAAGTGGTGTTAAAGATAAAATGATAAAGTGCACACATCGATCCTGGCACAATGTTCTGCTGGGATCACCCTAGGTCATGGGCACCAGCCCTGCCGGCAGTGCTCACAGCCTCCTGCGAATCTATAAGAATTTCAAAATAAGAAGTTAAAAAATATGCTCAAGAAAACGTTGGAAAAGGAGAGAACTTGCTTTGGCTTCAAGCTCCCCGCCCCCAGGAACAGCTTCAGGTCTGGGTGTGATGGCTGAGCCTCATCTCTGTGGACCGTTTCTGTGGCTGCCTTTAAGGCCTTTACAGTTCTCAGACATCTTTCTTTATAGTTTACTTTTTTTTATTGATTTTAGAGAGGATGAGGGAGAGAGAGAGAAACATCCAGGTGGGAGAGAAACATGGACTGGTGGCCTCCTGCACACACCCAACAGGGGATTGAACCTGAAACTTGGAATGTGCCCTGGCCAGGGCCTCATCTGACTTTTAAAAGAACCATTCATTCCATTTATTTGACAATATACTTTTTACTTAGATCAGTTTGGGCTTTTTGCAAAGCTGAATTTTTCCCATTCTCTTGCCAGTGAACTTCGAGATAAGATTCTGGGAGTATGACTATTGAACTGACGGGCGAGATGTGCTTTTAAAGCTTAGAGGCCACGTCATGCCACTGGTTAAAAGTGGATCTTCAACCGAAACCGGTTTGGCTCAGTGGATAGAGCGTTGGTCTGCGGACTGAAGGGTCCCAGGTTCGATTCCGGTCAAGGGCATGTACCTTGGTTGCGGGCTCATCCCCAGTAGGGGGCGTGCAGGAGGCAGCTGATCGATGTTTCTCTCCCATTGATATTTCTAACTCTCTATTTCTCTCCCTTCCTCTCTGTAAAAAATCAATAAAATATATTAAAGAAAAAAGTGGATCTTCATTACAGAAATCCCAACTGTCACCATGGAAGCCCTGAGGCTGGGCAGGTTGCCAGCCACCAGCACTGTCTGTGCTGGGATTCCTGTCCTAGCCAACTTCATGGGGAGTTCCTCCTGGCCTCAGGCACCTGCAGGCCCAGCCGACAGCATTGCTTCACCTATAGTTTCTACTCAGCAGGTCGCAGGAGGGCTGCCCCATTCAAGAAGCTCAGCCCGACAGAGCCCCTCCTGCCTGTTTCTCAGGGGCCTTTGGCTTGGTTTTCCTTCACACGTGGACAAAGCCCTGGGACTCGGGTCACCTACTGGGGCCATCCTTGCCCACACTCCTTGTGTACCAACCGGGCCCATGCCTGTGTTAAACTCATGTTCCTCTCAGCAAAGTGCTAAACAACGGATTCCAATTTTGACAGCAGCTACTTAAACTCTCGGCATCTTTCAACAGACAGGAGAAGACCAGGTGGGACTGGGAGGAAACGGAACTGTGTACAGGCATCCACTAGGGATCTGCACCGGCCCTTCATTTCCATGGTGACCGTGGCAGGAGCCACACTGCCCACCGCCACTCACATCGCATGACAGATTCACACAGACCTGAGGGTAGCATGTGAGCACAGATCAGATATTTCAGGAACTTGGGGAATGAATGGTTCTTTCATGACACCCTCAGACCCCGGGTAGAAGAAGAATTGAAAACCACTTCTACCATGACACCCGCAGTTGAGGACAGCCCCCCAGCGCCATGGTGCTGCTGCTGAGAGATGAGAGGAAGCCCGAGGAAGAGGTCTCTGATGCCCTCTTCTCCCCGAGGCCACAGGAGACCCTAGTAGGAGAGGGGACCTCCCCACACCCAGAGAGGGGAGGCTGCCTTGCCTTCCACCCTGCGATTAGCCGGACCTGTCACCCCAAAGGCCACCTGCTCCCCAGACCTAGCACAAACATTTGGCACGGCTGTGTCCTCTCGAAGCTCCTGCTACACAGGCCTGCCAGCAAGCGCACCCCTTTCTCCTTACCTTCCAGACCTGCAGGGACCCCAGGGCTCAGGACAGTGTCCCTTCCTCCTCGAATTGCACCACATCACCCCGCCCTGCCCTGCCCTGGGAAGACAGGGAGGGGGCCAGACTAGTGCTGCTGTATCCTCATGTGGAGCCTGGAGTGGCACCACTCCCCCTCAGCCCCTCCTACAAACAGTGGGGGGCAGGGACAGCCCTGGGGGATGGGGGGAGGAGGGGAGCCGGCAGTCACCACACTGAGACCTTAGAAAGTGACTCATGCCGAGACCGGTTTGGTTCAGTGGATTGAGTGTCCGCTTTCGGACTGAAAGGTCCCAGGTTCGATTCTGGTTGGGGGCATGTACCTTGCTTGTGGGCACATCTCCACTGTGGGGTGTGCAGGAGGCTGTCTCTCTCTCATCGATGTTTCTGACTTTCTATTTCTCTCCCTTCCTCTCTGTAAAAAATCAATAAAATATAAAAAAAAAAAAAAGAAAAAAAAGAAAGTGACTCCTCATTTGGACGCACTTCGGAAGCTGGGCTCACGGGCCTGCTCCACCCACCTATGTTTCCTTTTCAACAGTGAGATTTTCTTGGTAATATCACAATTTTCCTTTGGAGGACAGGATGATGGTATTAATTTAGGAAAAGTAGACACTCTCCAGATGTCAGAAATTAGGTTTGGAAACTTGTCAAAGTGCCATGATCTGTTAGGAGCAAGGCAAGGCCTGTAACCTGCTCTTTGCCTTTCAGTCTTGTTTGGAGATGTTTTTGTTTGGCATCAAAGGCTCAGATTTGGCTCTGTCCACATGTGAACCGCGAGCCATGGGACAGGTCACCAGTGCTGGGAGGTTTCTAGCGGCTGATGGGGCTCAGGCCCTGGCGCTGAAGTCAGCAGAGATGCTCATACCAAGCGCATCTCAAAAGAGTCAGAGCTCTGTGTTAGAGGAGGAGATGTTAGCTTTAAACGGTTTCTCAGCACCCTCTTACTCTCATTTTCACTGTCCAGCATCTACCCCAAAGATCCAGCACCCCTTTCCCTCTGGGGGGTGGCTTCAGGGCGGGAAGGTCCTCAGACAAAGACCAAACCAGGCGGGTTCCAGCTAGAGAGCCATTGTTTGTGGTCTCGTGGGACCAACATGCCTTCTGGAATGGGGCCTGCCCCAAGGGAGGCACAGGGTGTGAGGCCCTGGTCTCTGAGGACTTGGGGAGCCAAGATCCACCTCGCAGCTGCTGAGGACATGGGGCTCAGGGAGCCTGAAGGTGGGTGGGCCACAGCCAGGGGTCAGTCAGCAGGTGATGTGAAGGTCTGGGGCTGCGATGCTCAGCTCCCAGGGGTGGCACATAGGGACTGAGGAGCAGAGCTCAGACAGGAATGGAAGCATGGGGCAGAGGGTGGCTCTGCTCCTGCCTGGGCCCTGCCTGGGCCCATGTCCCACAGCAAACCACCCCCCACTGGCCGAGGAGGGAGGACATCAGAAGGGGCAGAGGGCTATTCCCTCAGGAGTTAGTCACTGTCACAAAGTGTCTGCATTGCAGTTCAAGTGCCCCTGAGTCTGGTGAATCCAGTTCCGGGACAACATGTCTCCAACAGCATTCCATGTCCGAGATAGGCACACAGGCAGATGGGCTGTGGTAGGCAGAGTGAACAGACAAACCTGGGGTTATCCCCACATAGCTAACACAGAAAGCCAGGCCTGGGCGAGGCCCCTGGGAGCCAGGCAGAGAGGAGGGGAGGTCCGTGCCAGAGTGTCAGGGGCACAGAAGTCACACAGGGAGGGGGTTGGCAGAGTCTGAGGGGGCACACTCAGCACAGCCAGGACTCAGGAAGGGGGCTAGCAGGGAAAGCTGCTGAGAGACAAAGCACCCATAGGTCCTGGCAACAATGCGGTCACTGATCTTGCCTACAGCAGAGGCTTCAGAGCCGTGGAGAGGGGGTACTGAGGGGAAGGGAGATGTAGACACAGCTGTTGAGGAGTATTGCCTTGCACAAAGGGAAAGAACTTCTGGGGGCCAGGGTCAGTCTGGGGGGAGAGAGGGCAGGGATTTTATATGTCACAAGATGGGAGTCCAGGACGCATCTACATGGCTTAGGAGCAAACAGAAAAATGGCACGTGGAGGATACAGGAGAGAGAATGTAACAGAATGAGGCGGACCCCAGCAGAGTCCTTTGGAGGGGAAAGAGGTGGGGAGGCTGGAACCCTTGGCACTGCCCCACCTCCTGAGAGTGGGAACTGGCCTCCAGCCACCACTGCCTGGGGGGCAGAGGGAGGCAGAACCCCCTGTGCCATCTGTGGGTCCAGGTCCAGGGTCTCTTGCCTGAATGAGGCAGAGACTTCCCATTACCACAGAAATGGGTCCGTGGAAACATTAGGGTCCCAGAGGTTCAAGGGAAATGATTCAGAAGCTCCTAGAGAAACTGTCCTCCTAGATAGCCAACGCCCGAGGCAGGCGAGGCACAGACCCTGTTGACAAGGGCGAAGGGCCTCCTGAGGCGGGTCCAGCAGGTTAAATTACTGAAAAGATAAAGCCAAGTACCAAAACCATCAAGTCCATGGCTACCACTTCCCCACCCTGGTGCCTCACCCAAGGTAGGGAAGGCAGCTTCTCCCAAGCCAGTTTAGCGCCAGGCCTGCCCTGTGGCTCAGCTGTCACTGATACCAGCATGGAGCCCTGTGACAGGAAGCAGTGAGCCTGGGGTACCTGTGGAAGCAGAGCTGGCCAGAGCGAGAGTCAGTGCTGACCCCATTGTCACACCCTCCCTCGAGCTCCTGAGAAGCAGGAGAGCCCTTTCAAGCCAGAAGAGCCTCCCCTCTCTTCCTTACCCCTTCCCCACTTCCAGTTCAGGTGGCATCCTGCCCTTTTCTGGCAGAGCCAGCCTACCATCCACAGACACACTTTCTAACCTGCTGCTCGGCCAGACACTCCAGGCAGGGCAAGGCTCTCGGCTGCAGCTTTCTCTTTACACCTGTGGCTTTCACCCCACCCTGGATACCAGGAACGTGTGTGCTGTGGAAACTGCCCTCTGGTGGACACAGGCAGTCTTGGGGCCCCAGCTCTCCTACATCCTCTAATAGGTTCTCAGTCCCGCATGCACCCTGCGCTATGTCACAGGAGCACAAGCAGCAGGCTCTGCACACCTGCTCCCTGTCAGTGTGGAGCCACTGGTTGTGAAAACAGCCCGTCAGACTGGCTCTCGTGTGGGAGCAGGACTCGCAGCTGCAGGAACATTTCCCCCAAGAAAGCGGCAGGTCCCAGCCATCAGCAAGGAGCCCTCGTGGTCGCCTCCTGATGGTCAAGTGTCCAAGAAGGCTAGGCCGTGAAATCTAGTTTCTATGGCGACAGCAAAGGCTGGTTTGGTCCATGCAGACTCAGAGTGGCAGCACCCCTCCTAGAGGGAGCAGTGCTGTTCTGCCTGCAGTTCCTTCAGTTGCCTAGGGACCAGGATGTGCCCCGCAGGTTTCGGGAGGTGAGAGCCGGCAGCTGCACTTGTTGACTGAGTGTCATGTCAAGTGTCACCTTCCAGTACCAATGGAGCCAGGCCTGGCCCGGAAGCTTCAGGCCTTGCTTCTTATTGTGGAAGCATCCTTTCCTTTATCGCCTCCCCTCAAACACACCCTAAAATAACTAAGATACCAGTACACCCACCGAGTCCCTGAGGGAAGGGTAACTCCCCCGACCCACTCATGTGCACACATTTAACAATTAATGAAATGAGGAAGTATGTGTGTTCTGATGGTTTCACTGTTTTTTTTACTCATGACTGTTTTTCCTCAAAGCAGTCACATTATCCGTCACTGGCACTGGCATCTTAATCATCAGACGGCTACTGGGCTCACACAATGACCCAGCACCCAGCTCACACCAGTCAGCCACCCCAGCCACACGACGTTACTGGACCCCACCTTGGCCGTGACGCAGGCCGCCACACAGACAGCACGTCATGCACTAACATGCCTCAGGGTAGCCCTCAGCCACTCACCGATCCCACTCCAGCTTGAAGAATTCTCAGTCCCAACGATTTTTCCAGTTTGTCCTTGTTGCTGACTGTTGGGAAGAAGAAGAAGCACAGGGTTAGCTCAGGGCCTGTCTGCTAGACATGGCAGTGCTCTCCCTGAGCTATGCCCAGTCCCAGCACCATGCTGAGCACGAGCCTCAAGAGGGAGACCTGAGGACGGGCATCCCCCACTCCCTGCTCCAAGCAGAGGTATTGTCCCAGGAGACCCACAGACGTGCTGGGAGAAACAACGTGGACGTGGCTACCAAGAGCGAGGTCTTATTTTAGAACAAAATGACAGGGTTCATGACGTGCTCACTGGGAGCAAGGCCAATGACAGGAGGGCCACTTCACTCCTCCCTCATAACTCAGCTTTGGCAGATCCTCCCTAGTCTGCCTCTGATGCAGGACAAGAAGGGCTTTCTGAGAAAGAGGCCCCCACATCAGCAAGAGGATGGTGAGTGCTGCTGCAGTGAGTCCAGGACCAGAAACCAGGTGCGCCGGCTCACACTGCAGACCCAGCACCCAGTTTACACCTCAAACCCAGCATGTCTCACACCCTGACCCAGCACCCGGCTCACACCATGACCCAGAACCTGGCTCAACACCATGACCCAGAACCCGGCTTATACCTCAGACCCAGCATCTGGCTCACACCATGACCCAGTGCCCGGCTCACACCTCACACCCACCTGCCCTGCTCACACTGCAGACAAAATACCCCATTTTGTCAGGATGAAGCTGTCATGAAGCCTGTGACTGTGATTCTGTGGAAGATGTTTGGGATGAAGCCCTTGTCACTTTGGAAAGGAAAATCATAATGAAGGGTGTGTAGCAGTCATGGGATGGCGAGGAGCCTCCTGTTGTGTGCAGCTGTGTCCACTGGGGGTGTAAGGACCTTCATGGCCAGATGAGCCCGCCATCACTTCCCCCATCTTTGGTCCTCTCCATTGTCTTGGGAACAAATGAACGTATTTTTCACATTTGGGTAATTACCCACCAGTCCCTCTGGTTAGAGAACAGAACCCCAAGACACCTGACACTGTAGTGGGGTGCCAGACCCAAGTGGGGCCTGGAATGGAGAGAGCTCTGCTCAACAGAGCCTGAGCACTGGCCTCATCTGCTGTGAGTTCCAGCACGCTCACTGAACGGGAGCCGAGGACAGGCGTAACAGTGGGCCAGGAGCAGAGCAGGGGGGTTTGAAAGCTCTCCACCCATTGCTGCAGCGGCAGGTATCTCAGGCTCAGGACCCGGCACTAGTGATGATCGAGGTCAGCAGCCATCCTGCTGCCGTCTGAGGCCTTCGGGACAATGCATGGGGGCAGGGAGCCAACCTGGTTGTGCTGCAGCAAAGCCTAATCCATGGAGCAGGCATGACTGTTGACCCTATGGGTACTGAGTGCGGTCTCCTTCCTGCACAACCCGGGCTCCTGTCTGCAGGACCTCCACACACCTGCCTTGCCTGGCCCTCCCGAGGCCCAGGCTGGTCTCCTGGCCCCAAGCCCCTGACGGAAGCACTGCCACCTTCTCAGCTCTGGAAAAATGTGGTCACAGGCCAGACCCCCACATACCCTGCCTGTTTCCCCACATGAGAATCATGCATTTGGGCGCCCATTTCATGGTGGTGTGAGGACTGCAGGCGCTGCACTCGCCAGGACTGGTGTGGCAGGGTTCACCAATGGCTTTATGGAACCTGCTTTGCGCTGGCCCTGCCTGCTGCTCAGTGCTGTGACATGCCCACAAGCTCTGGATCACACACTCCGTCTGTGTCCTGCGGCTGCACAGGTGCTGCCTCCCTCTGTGACTGCATCCTGGGACTGCCCACAGCAGTCCTCACCCGAAGCTCCCCAGGAGAGCCTGCTGCCAGGCCTCCCCCTGCCTCTCCGAGGCCCACACTCACTCCTTCCTCAGAGCCTCTGTGCTGCCGCCAAGCCCACAGACCAGCCCGCACTTTCACCTGGAAACTGCACAGACCTGTCTCCTGGACCCTTCAAGCAGAACATGGAGGGTTTGGGCTCAGTGGGGCTGAGCCAGGTTGAATGAGAACACTAGCCTCCCTCCCTCTCACTGACCCACACACCCATTCGGGGCACCAGTGTTCAGGGGCCAGGGACTAGGCTGGGTGACAGAGGCCATAGCCGGGCTGGGCTGCTGTCCAACAGGAGTGCAATGGAACTGCGTATCTTGTGAGGGCTGGGAAGGGATATGCAGGGAAGGCTTGAGTTCCGGGCACATAGCTCCGTGTCCAACGTCCTTTGGGAGGAGGGGCCAGGCGTACCCATGCCCCTGCCATGAGGTGTGGGCAGCATCCACACAGAAGGGCTGCCTGGTTCAGGGTCTGGAAGGGCCTCCAGGAATGGCCCCTGCTGCGCAGGCATGAAGGCAGACAGGGCAGCACCCTCACTGTCAGCCTGAGTCAGCACACCACCCGTGCCCCTGCTGTGACACGCTGCTGTGTTGGGTCTGTCCCTTCACCCCACAGATTCTCACTTGGAGCACAGCTGCTAACCACCTCCTGTAAGGACAAACTGCATTTTCTTCCATGTGACCACACAAACATGTGCACACATGAGCACACATATAGTCACACACATAACATACTCACATGTACATGCCAGCACACTTGCACACAGGCACACGTACAAACATTTACCTTTCTTCTAGTACATGTCACACAATTTACACACACACACACATATCCAGACACACAACACATATGCATGTACAAGCCCCACACTGGTGTACACATGCATGTGCACACATGTGCACACATGTGCACTCACACACATGATTAAGGCAGACCTAGGATCAGTGTCCTGTGGTGAATCTACTCACGAAATGTGGTATTACACACATTTCCTCATTTTCCCACAAGGATGCTGGGTAGGGGGGCGGTCCTGCACATCCCCTGCTCTCAGAGGGAACGAAACCCATTCCCAACATGTCTCTCAGAAGCCTTCTGAGCATGGGTGCCACCTGTCTGTCATAACTCTTCAGATCATGTGACATCCCTCATCTAGCTCTGGAGTTCTCTCAGGTGACAGAGAAACTCACTACCCATCATCATGCCCAGAGCCACAGGGCCCCGGAAGCGCTAGGAAGTGAGTTCTCGGAGGGCCCAGGCTCCTGGCTTTTCACCAGGCGGGTCTCATCCCCATGGGCTCAGAGCTCTTCAGGGCAGGACTATGTACCTCGCCCCAGCCACGTGGAGGAGGGTGTGGCATGGAGGGTATGGGGAGGAGGGTATGGATGTGGAGGGTGGAGGGAGGACCTTCAGCATGCAGAGCTGTTCTGAAATACCTCCTTGGTAGCAAGGACAAACCACAGAAACTGTGTGCTTGCATTTCTCTGAGATGTGCCACACAATTTACCCTGGCCTGGCCTGTATCTTTATCTTGAATTTGCCTAAAATAAAACATTTGTGACTTCAGACCAGCCAACAGACTTTCCAAGGTTGTTCTCACAGCCTACCATACACACGCCTCCTCTGTGAGCCCCACAGCTATGTGGCTTTGCTCTGGGGGGCCGGGACATCCACATCCACCCTCAGGGCAGGAGGACAGCCTCTTGGGGCATGGCTCTGGCAACTACACACACCTGCAGCTCAGATGCTGCATGGAGTCCCCCTCACCCTTCAGTGACCTCCACGGGGAAGTATTTCGGGGGAAGGTAGGCCTTGCTTCTGCCAGATGTGCTGCCCAGTGTTGGCTCTGACTGGCAGTTGTAGGCGGATCCCTGGTATGAGAGCACAGGGCCCAGGGTGCAAGGCTGGAGCAGCTACTTAAGTAGGATAGGACAGTGATGATGCCGTTTTTGTCTCTATGGAGACAAGGATTCCTGAACACTGAGAAGTCCTTTAACTGACTCCATAGATGAAGGCTGCCAGAATGCAAATGAGATGGAGAGGCAGAACCCTGCCGCATACTCGAAACTCACCAGGACACCTTTTGCACTCGGCAGTTTTCCCAGTGATTAAGACGTGGCTGTGTGGAGGGACCATGTCTGACCCTCTGACCTGGAAGGGGGTACGATGAAACCACTCTACCCAGAGGACTGTGGGGATCTTTCAGGGCGAACCCCACGAGGAGTCACAACTTCCCATTAAAACTTGTGTCTACTCGGCCACGTCCCCAACCCCAGGGGCCTGGTGGGGAGGGAGCCATGGAGCTGCCATGACCTTCAGGGGCCTCTGACTGATCACTGCCCCCCCCCCCTCATTGAAACCAGCAGGGCCCCTGGTCCACATAGTCAGCAGCTGTGGAGGTGGGTGGACGGTCCCTCTCTCAGAAGCTGTAGGGCTCAGAGCCATGGGCTCAGCCGGTGCAGGGCAGGAAGGAGTTGCCATGGAGGAGACAGACTTGATGCCCAGGACCCTGCCTGTCCAGTTCTGCAGCCCTCTGTCCTCAGGGACGGTCTCATCCAGATTTGCTCCTTGTGGGGAGGGGTTGAAGGGTGCCAGGCTGGGGCCCTGCCAGTCCTGCTCTCCTCATCCATGTGAAGGCAGCCTGTCCCCCACATGCCCTCGGCAGGGGCCAGCAGCCACAGCAGGAGCAGGAGGACCTGCCTGGACTGCCCAGCCTGCCACAGGACGGCTACTCCCCAGTGGTAGAGGCTCCACCCGTGTCCCCTGGAAGAGCAGTGACTGTGCTTCATGCCACAGGGTGTGGGTGCATAGGCTATGGGCATGGAGGGTGTGTGGAAGATGGTGTGGATAGAGAGTGTGAGAAGGAGGGTGTGGGGAGGAAGGTGTTGTGTGGACGGTGTGGGGGAGAGGGTGTGGATGTGGAGAGTTGGGGGAGGAGGGTGTTGTGTGGAGGGTGTGGATAGAAGGGTGTAGGTGTGGAGGGTGTGGGGAGGAGGGTGTGGGTGTAGAGAGTGGGGGTAGGAGGGTGTGGGTGTGGAGAGTGGGAGGAGGAAGGTGTGGGTGTGGAGAGTGGGGGGAGGAAGGTGTGGGTGTGGATTGTGTAGGCAGGAGGGTGTGGGTATGGAGAGTGTTGGGAGGAAAGGTGTGGGTGTGGAATGTGTAGGGAGGAGGGTGTGGGTGTGGAGGGTGTTGGGAGGAGGGTGTGGGTGTGGAGAGTGGGGTTAGGATGGTGTGGATATGGAGAGTTTGGGGAGAAGGTGTGGGTGTGGAGAGTGGGGGGAGGAGGGTGTGTGTGGAGTGTGTGGAGGGTGTTGGGAG
>PVJN01018277.1:0-39226 GCA_004026805.1 Lasiurus borealis
AGCCCAGCCTCAGGAAACTAGTTCTGGTTGGTCTAAGCCACTGATGGCAGTAACATTCCCTATTGCCAGGAATTGAAGTGGTCCGAGATGTGTGTGTGTGTGTGTGTGTGTGTGTGCGCGCGCGCACGCGCGCGCACGCATGCGTGTGTGAGAGAGAGAGAGAGAGAGAGAGAGAATGTATGTATAGATAAAATATCTCATGTCTGGCCAGTGACACGAATGAGATGTAAACAAAGTACACTAGAGACTTCAATAAATAATTTCCTCCCTGATAAAAGAGGGAGCTGTACAGAAGCCCCTATTTTTTAAGATTTTTTATTATTGATTTCAGAAAGAGGAAGTGAGAGGAGACAGAAACAATGATGAGAGAGAATCATCAATCAACTGCCTCCTGCATGCCTCCCACTGCGGAGCGAGCCTGTAACCTGGGCATGTGCCCTGACCAGGAATCAAACTGTGACCTTCTGGTTCATGGGTTGATGCTCAACCACTGAGCGACACTGGCTGGGCCAGAAGCCCCTATTTGCTTCCTTTGCTAGTTTCCTATTTTGGACACTATCTTTTGAGACTACACTGCCCAGAACTGAAGCAACCATTTTGAGACCCTGACAAAAAGTCCTTGCTAAGTCTCTGCCAGGGATGTCAGGAGGACCAGAAGAATGAAAATAGCCTGGAGACCTGATAAAACAGCTGAGCAGCTAAACCAGCTGTGGGATCATGTGCTTCCAAATTCCTTACTATTGGAACAATAACTGTTCTTACTCTTGGGCCTCATTAACCAGAGTGTCTGTCACTGAAGTTTAAAGCTTTCTAATTCATATCACTCTCATTAAAATTAGGAGTCACTACATCTCTCTTTTTCTATAGGGGCAGTATGTGATAATGGAGAGAACAGAGGTTTTGGAGCTAAAGACTCGGCCATCAGTCTGAGTAACCCTGGGCAAGTTTTTTAACTTCAAGAGTTTCAGTGTCATTAACTGTAAAATGTAGAGAAGAATGGAGACTTCCTAATTGCAAAAAATAAAATTAAAACCATTTTGGTTATGTCACTTAAGTCAGGTGTGCAGTTTGACTCCACTGTTCACTGCCTTGCTTCCTCTCCTCCCCACGATCCCTGTGTGGAGTGGAAGTTGCGGTGAACTATTTAATAGGAAAGCATATCCTTACGGAAATGTCAAGAAAGCATGATTTCTCATCACATTTCTTATTCAGAGGTATTATCAGTGATGGGGATGGCTGTCTTCGTCAGAGGCTGAAGCTCCAAGGACAGAGTATGAGCAGCATGTCTGTCACATTCGTAGCTGGGACAGCCTTCTGTTGAGCTGGTGCTGTCTGTGATTCAGCTCTCCCATCAAACCATCTGCTCATGGCCTAAGAGGGGCCCCCTTCTTCCGAGCTGCTTTGGGCTGGAGAGTCTCTATTCCCCCATCATCTGCCCACAGCTGGGAGCCCTTAAAATGTGGACTTGACTGGATGTCCTGGTTGCCCTAGGATAGCGGTCCAGGAGAAGAAACAAGCTCAGAGACAAAACCCTAGTCATGAATTGTGATAGATCCTGGGAAGAAGGGGGAGCTGTGAAAAGGAACACAGAGTGAGCAGTGAGCATGGGGAGTACCCTTTTATCAGCCAATCAGATAAGACCGCTTGCTAAGAGAATGACATGTAACGTATAGGAGCTCCATGTCCTTCACATAAACGCTCCCCTAGCCGGGGTGGCACTGATGGCATGATGGGTTCTCAGGGTGGAAGATCAAGAGCTCTCCTAATAGTCCACCAGGCCCTACCTCCTGAGAGGGACTGCCAGGGTTTTCCCAATGAGCGAACAGCTCATGCAAAAACTGAGAAGCTCAGAGGTTGGCCGGAGACTCGGCAATGGCTCCCACTGACTGGAGTGCAGCATAGAAGGGCAATGGGAATAAATCGGGGACAAGGACTAGAGGAGTCTGATAAAAATTACTTAGCAGCAAAATGTGGGTCAACTGAAAAGACAAAAGAAAGATGACTGTAATTGGTTGTAAAACATTAAATAAAAGACTCAGACGCCCAGAGTGATAGCAAACAGAATGGAAGAAAAACATGTCCTTATTTGATACCATCAGTGATGATTATTCCACCAACTTCGGATCCTGACAACTGGTCATTAAAGAGGCAAGCTAAGCATTTATACTACCTCTTCAGAAGGAAGTATACAGTTCATGGCCAGATGACGAGGGTGAGGTCTTCCTTAGAGGAGAATGCCAGCTAAAATGCGTAAAAGAAATGCCAACACTAAAAAATCACTCTTTTGTAACCCGCGGTAAAATAACGGATTTGGATCTCAGACTTCCAGCCTCTAAAACTAAGGAAACACATTTCTATTAAGTTACCCATCTTGGGGTACAAATTAAAACAAATCTGGCCCACTTCACAAATTACCAGCCTAGCCCTGAGGCATCAGAATATAACATGTTTAAGTGCATTGATTCCTTCAACGTTTGAGCCCCTACTATGGCCTGAACACTGCACATGTGTTGATCATACAAGTTCCTCATCATACAACTCAATTTTATTCTCTTCTCATTTAACAACCCACTTCTAATTCTTCCATTTTCCGCAAGACAGCTTTACATGGCATTCGGTTATCTGATGCTGCTTCTCCTGATTAAAGGAAAATGGTCCTTGTAATGGATTTGTGGTGAACAGCATCCTTCTCAGCTCTAGCTAGACACGTTTTAAAAATTCCTATACCTGGACCAACCTTCCCTCCCAGCCCCCAATTCTGATTTAATTGGTATTTCGTGGGACTCTGACAGTATAGTTTTTAAAGTTTTCCAGATCATTCTAACGTGCAACCAAGGTTGAGCACTGTTATTCTAGTCTGAAAGGGCCTTGAAGATCACCTTCTTTCCCACATAATTCACACGCTATCAGCACTGGCATCACCTGGACGTTTGTAAGAAATGCAGAATCTCAGGTTCCAATCTAGACTACTGATATTTTAATAGAATTCCCCCACACAATTCAGATAAACTAAAAAAAATTTGAGAAGCCCTAGATTTCCACTAGAATCGCTTGTGGAAAACAAGACTCCCTGGCTCCTTGCCACAATCACAGAATCTCAATCTCTGGTAAGAGCATGGGAATTAAAATGTTATATATTGTTATAGAGGTCACCTAAGGACCCGAGGCTTGGGGATCATTCATCTAGGCCAATGTATACGTCCCCTCAACTGCCCAGCCTCCAAGTCTTTTTTGAAAATAAAAATTATAACAGAGATATAGGTTTTTATTTTTCTGTCATGCATGCAAGTTTATAACTAGACTGTCTAGGAACAAAGAAATAATTGCATTATGACCAGGGGTGCCGAATTAGCAAGTGAGACAGCCAGTTACTGATTGCCTTGGGGAGGTTATGTTCACAGAACACAGCAACAGTTTCCAAATGATACTTCCAAGACTGGAGTTATGAGACCAGGGCAAGATGATAACGATTCTAAGTTACATGAGTCTCCGTCTTTCACAGGAAAGACAGACTAGTATTCTGGTGATGGATGTCAAGTGAGGACCACATCCTACCAGTTTCTGAAAGAGTCTGAACAGAACAGTCTTTCTCTCCTTTTGTGGATGCAGGGGACAGGGGGCATCCCCTTCACCTCTTTTTGAGATTTCTTGTTAATTCTGGAGACCTGCGATTCTAAGGCCTATCTCTGGAGCTTCATTCGTTAACATGAAGAGCAAAAAGCAGGCCTGGTGCAATAATAATACAGTGGTACCTCGGGATACGAGTGCCCTAACATACGAGGTTTTTGAGATACGAGCTGTCGAGCAAGCGATTTTTGCTTTGAAATACGAGCAACATTTGAGATAGGAGTCATCGCGCGGATCGGCCAGCTGCAGGCAACCCACCAGTTTACCGTGACTCGAGCATCTCATAGTTTCCCACGCCTCAAGGTTACGGAACGAATTAAACTCGTATCTCGAGGTACCACTGTAATAGTGTGCCCCACCACTATCCCCACCAAGAGAGCCCCAACTACTCCCAAAGTAGTCACAGTTGAATTGCACAGTGTCTTGGACTTCTGGTAAACAATACAGGCAGGAAGAAGGAGACACAGAGGAAACCAGATTGATCATAAATTAATAATAATTAATGTAGCTAGGTGTAGAAAGTTACATAGGGTCCGTGGACCATCTTCTTATCTTCTGGGCATGTCTGAAAACGTCCATAATAAAGAGCAAAAAAGTTTAATAAAACAAATACAAAGCAGACCGATACGGCTCTATTTTCCCACGAGGCAGAAATGAGGACCATGGTGAGACTTTACTTTGGAGGCAAAAATAAGCAGCATAGAGCACGAATCTTCCACATACGTAAGGCTACACCTAGAACAAAAGAGAAAGCATCCACAGTAACATCTTTCCGCTTTCGTTTTCCTCTTCTCTATAAAATGCACTAACGACGAAATAAACTCGGATGGACCAAGCTTTGGGCACAGCCTCACCTTTAAAGTGGATGCATTCTGTTGCCAGGTATTTGCCAGCGATCCCTTTAATTCTACCATTCCCACCCTTGGGAAGGTCCCTCCGTCACTGAGAGGTAGGCATAGTCTCCCTGAGCTTTCTGAAGCCATTTCTATCTACTTTTCCGGGCCCGTTCCCTACAAGACTCATTCCTGTGCTATGTTTTTGCTCCAACTCCCCTGCCCGGCATACCCTCTCGACAGCTCCAAGTCAAGGCCTCCACGGCCCTCAGAGAACTCAGAACGAGGTCTTCCATAAGGAAAGGGGAGGGAGGGGGAGGGCAAGTATAGACACTGTCCTATTTCCCGCCCTTAAGGATGAGAGGGGGTTAGAGATCACAGAGAAAGTCTGGGCAGGGAGGGCCCGCTCGGCTTTTACATCCGGTGGAAATCAGTCTCGGAGATCCAGAACAGTCTCCAAACCCCAAAAGAGGGTCTTGAGATCCCTCCGTCCCAGAAACTGAAGCCTAGTTCTATGGGTATTCAAAGGCAGTAGCAAAGAAGGAAAAGCGAGTTAAGAAAATATGGAGGTATGAAATGAAGCAGACACAGGCTCACTTTTCCCCGGCAATCCCACGACAGCATTCTGGTCATGTGTGATAAATGGATAAGGGGAGCTGGAAAAGGTACCTCGATTCTCTGAGTCTAGTCCCCACACCCTCATTTGGAGCCACGGCAGAGAGACAGCGAGCACATGTCCACACAGACCAGCCCACCCATCAGTCCGACGGCCAAGAGGGTTCTTGGAAGGCCCCGGCCTGGGAAGGCAGGTGTGTGGCTCATGCGCTGGCAGGGGCAGGGCAGGGCTGTGTCCACCGCTGTTCTTGAGGTCCTTGTTGAACAGGAAGCCAACTGGGGCTGATGACAATCTAGACCAAACGCAATGGCCCGCAATTCGTGAGGCACCGCTGCAGAACCTGGTGAAGGCTCCCCAGTGGAAGGGCCCGGAGCCAGGAGGAGACGCACGCTGGAACAGAACACCCGCCATCCTGCTTCTCAGCCTTAACTCATCCGTTCCCCGCAGTCAGGGGCCAGTACATGCTGCCTACCGGGCCGGAGAGCATGGACCCTTGTCCGGTGCCTTGGCTAGTGACTCCCGGGCCGTGGAACCATCGGTTCTGGCTGATGGCCAGTGTCAGGAGCACTTGCTTCATTTCACAGAGCAGCCATCCTGCCATCTGTGGTGTGTGCACGGCCACCATGAATAAATACGAAGCCCCACTCAAGTCAAAGGCGCTGAAGGAGCAGACTGGTCCTCTTGGAGAACGTCTCCTGAATGCCCATGTTCTAAAGACCGGCAGGCGCGGCCAGAGCCCAGAACAGCGGGGCGCAGGCACATCGATCGATAAAGGCGGTACACGCATCTGAGGCCCCGTGTGCTAAACAGATTGAACAACGGGAGTCAGAGGATCCCCATCGCATAACCTGCGGCACGAATGTAAGAAAGCAAGGCCGTTGGGTGGGGCCAAAGAACGCGACGGTCAATGCCATATTCTTGTGACAAGTTCACCGGTAGAAAGTGCGCACGGAGGCCGAGGTGAAGAGAAAGGCGGACAGCCCCGCGGTCAATGCCATATTCTTGTGACAAGTTCACCGGTGGAAAGTGCGCACGGCGGCGGCCGACATGAACAGGCAAAGGCGGACAGCCCCACAGTCAATGCCATATTCTTGTGCCAAGTTCACCGGTGGAAGGTGCGCACGGAGGCCGAGGTGAAGAGAAAGGCGGACAGCCCCACGGTCAATGCCATATTCTTGTGACAAATTCACCGGTGGAAAGTGCGCACGGCGGCGGTCGACGTGAACGGGCAAAGGCGGACAGCCCCAGGCCTGCGGCCCAGCGGGAGGTAGTCGGGAGGCTTGGTGCGGGTCACTTGCACTTGGTGGCCCCGGGCTCGGGGGTCTCCACGGGCTGCTGCTGCTGCTTCGACGCCAGGACGCCTTGCTTGCCCTCCTTGCCCTTCTCGGCCCGGGCCCCCTCGCTCAGCAGGTAGTACTGCAGCGGGTTGGGCCACAGCTCCTCGTTAATGATCTCCACGATCCTGTCCGACTCGATGGAGCTGTGGGTGGAGAACCAGGCGAAGAAGCTGGGGCTGCTGTCGGGGCTGCCCTGTCGGCCGCTGAGGGACTGCAGGTCGCGGCCGGGCAGCCACTGGATGGGCGTGGAGCGCGACACCACCTGGCCCGAGGGGCCGCACCCGTACTCCTTGATGAGCACCTTGTTCTGGAAGTAAGGGTTGCGCTCGAAGTAGAACTTGATCTTGTAGCCCAGGCGGGCCAGGCCCAGCTCCTCCACCTCCAGGCTGCTCAGGTGGCCCAGCACGTCCCGGTCCTGGCCGCTCAGGAAGGAGGCGAGCTGCGGGTGGTTCTGCAGGGCCTGGCCCCAGAAGCCCGGGACGCTCCGGATGAGGAGGTTGCGGCGCTCCAGGTGGTGCAGGCGCAGCTGCCCGAACTTGCGCGACAGGCGCAGGTAGGCGCGGTCGGCCTGCGCGTTCATGCTCTCCAGCTTCTGCTGCACGCTCTCCAGCGTCTCCGTGCTGCCGTCCTCCGTGGCCACGGCCACCACGGGGGCCCCTGCCCCGGCGTCATCTTCATCCTCATCCTCCTCGTCCTCCTCGTCCTCCTTCTCCGCCGCGGCAGGCGCGCCCTCCCCGGCGGCGGGGTCGCTCCGGGGCTTCCCGCCCGCGAGGACCGGCGCGCCCTGCCCCGCCGCCGGGGCCTTCCTTCCGCTCCTCAGCCGCCCCGCGGCGCCCACGGCGCCCACGAAGACGGGCTCGGCCCCCAGGCGCTCCGAGAGGCAGGCGGCCCGCCCCCGGCCGCGCCTGGACGCCGCCTGCCCGCGCTCGCCCGCCGCCCGCAGCGCGAGGCCGCAGTCCAGCGGGAGCCGCGAGGCGTCCTCCCCGGGGCCCTCCAGGCCGCCCCACCCCGCGCCCTCCTGCACCTGTGCCGCCGCCGCCGGTTGCGGGGGGTCCGGCGCGGGGTCCGGGGAGGCGCGCGCGGCGCGGCCTCGGGCGCGGCCCCTGCCCCGGCCCCTGGCGCGGGCGGACTTCCGGCCCCGGCCGCCGCGGCCGCTCATGATGGGCGCCGGCGCGCGCGACCTCGCAGCCACGCTCCCGCCCCGCGGCGGCGGCGGCGGCGGCGGTGGCCTCGGGCGCCGGCTCGCGGTGCCCCCGGCGGCGGCGGGCCTCGCCATGGCAACCGCAGACGTCACGCGGCGGGACTGTCGGTCGCGCGAGGGCCGCTGCGCCCCGTGATTGGCTCCCCCGCCCGCAGCTGCGCAGGAGCCCGCCCCCTCGCCCCCCCCCCCGCAGGCGCCCCCACCCCCGGCGGCGCCCCCTGAGGGGCCTCCCTGGGCTTCAGCCCCGCGGGTGTTTTCCCTCTCGTTTCCCCGCTGGGGTGTCGGGGTGTCGGGGTGTCAGAGAAACACGTGGCAGGCCTCACAGACAGGCCGACCCGAGGGAGCATCCCGCCTGTCCCGCTACCTGCTTCCCACACTGAACACCTCGTTCCTTCCGTCACTTCCGGTCTGTCCGTTACCTACTTCCTGTCTGTCCGTTACCTACTTCCCGTCCGTCCATTACCTGCTTCCCAAACTAAACACCTCAGTTCCTTCCGTTACTTCCGGTCTATCCGTTACCCGCTTCCTGTCCGTCCATTACCTGCTTCCCGTCTGTCCATTACCTACTTCCTGTCCGTCCATTACCTGCTTCCCAAACTGAACACCTCATTCCTTCCATTACTTCCTGTCTGTCCGTTACCTACTTCCTGTCCATCCATTACCTGCTTCCCAAACTACATGCCTCAGTCCCCTCCATTAATTCCCGTCTGTCCATTACCTACTTCCCAAACTAAACACCTCAGTTCCTTCCATCACTTCCTGTCTGTCCGTTACCTGCTTCCCAAACTAAACATCTCAGTTCCTAACATTACTTCCCCTCTGTCCCGTTACCTACTTCCTGTCTGTCCATTACCTACTTCCATCTTTCCATTACCTGCTTCCCAAACTAAACACCTCAGTTCCTTCCATTACTTCCCGTCTGTCCCGTTACCTACTTCCTAAACACCTTCAGTTCCTTCCATTACTTCCTGTCTGTCCCGTTACCTACTTCCTGTCCGTCCATTACCTGCTTCCCAAACTAAACACCTCAGTTCCTTCCATTACTTCCTGTCTGTCCCGTTACCTACTTCCTAAACACCTTCAGTTCCTTCCGTTACTTCCGGTCTGTCCATTACCTACTTCCTGTCCGTCCATTACCTGCTTCCCGTCTGTCCATTACCTACTTCCTGTCCGTCCATTACCTGCTTCCCAAACTAAACACCTCAGTTCCTTCCATTACTTCCCATCTGTCCATTACCTGCTTCCCAAACTAAACACCTCAGTTCCTTCCATTACTTCCCATCTGTCCATTACCTACTTCCCAAACTAAACACCTCAGTTCCTTCCATTACTTCCCATCTGTCCATTACCTGCTTCCCAAACTAAACACCTCAGTTCCTTCCATTACTTCCGATCTGTCCGTTACCTACTTCCTGTCTGTCCATTACCTACTTCCCAAACTAAGCACCTCAGTTCCTTCCATTACTTCCCATCTGTCCATTACCTGCTTCCCAAACTAAGCACCTCAGTTCCTTACATTACTTCCCCTCTGTCCCGTTAGCTACTTCCTAAACACCTTCAGTTCCTTCCATTACTTCCCGTGGCATCTATGATGATGCAACAGCTATTGGCCTCCATGTCTCCTCTTGGAAAGCCTCCAGGGCATGGAGAGCTGAGGACCAGAATGCCAGGCCACAGAGGGATGGGATGCGTGGTGGGATGCTAACCTTAATTATAAGAATAATAGCAACTAGTATTTTGTGAGCATCACGAATTTGGCACTTATAGGACCAAACCAGAGAGGGTCGGACCTGCATTGCCACCATTTGTCCACCATCCAGTTACCACTGCTGACGTGTATACATAAAAAACTGTTAGACGCCGAGACCGGTACTCAGAACTATTGGACATTGAAACTGGGATTCAAACATATTTTTTTTGTTCTTATAGGTTTATTTCTAGCCTGCAGAGGCAAGATGTTTTTAAAGAAAAGAATCGGGGAGCGGGGCGAGGACCGGGGGGGACAGATTCAGAGGCAAAGAAGCAGAGAATAGACTGTCATACTACAGTGGGAAGGCAGGGGAGGTTTGGGGGGAGGGGCTGTAAGAGATCAACCGAAGGACCTGTATGCATGTATGTAGGCATGGCCAATGGATACAAGACACTGGGGGTGGGGGGGCAGGTGAGGGCATGTACTGGGGGTAGGGATGGCTGGGGGAATTCAATAGGGAAAGAAAAAAAAAAGGAGACATATGTACTATTATTTGTAATACTTTAAACAATAAAAATAAATAAAAATTAGGCACTTAGCTGTTTTATATGTGTTATATCAATATGTGAAGCAGGTATTGTTATCATTCTCATTTTCCAGGTGAGAACACTGTGGCTCACCAAGGAACATTCCTGAAATTATTCAGTGAGAGCTGGAAGCCCGGTTCACACGCACACGCGAGTCTCTCTGACTCAGCACCGATGCTTTTTATGTTCCCAAGTCCCCCCAGGCGTGCTCAGCTGTCCATTGCCTTGCTAGCATCACCCAGTCCTCTCACTGCCTCAGGCCGGTTTACAGAGCTGGGCTGTCACTCAAGGTATAGGACCCGGAGTGAAGGCCTCAAGTCAGAATTCCCATGACTGGAGTAAGATGGGAAATGTGGTCAGAGTCTGATCATCATTCAAGAAGCAGAGCAGCCAAAACCGGTTTGGCTCAGTGGATAGAGCGTCGGCCTGCAGACTGAAAGGTCCCAGGTTCAATTCCAGTCAAGGGCATGTATCTTGGTTTCGGGCACATTCCCAGTAGGGGGCGTGCAGGAGGCAGCTGATAGATGTCTCTCTCTCATCAATGTTTCTAACTCTCTACTCCTCTCCCTCTCTGTAGAAAACCAATAAAATACAGTGGTGCCTCGAGATATGAGTTTAATTCGTTCCATAACCTTGAGGCATGGAAAACTGTGAGACGCTCGAGTCTCGGTAAACTGGTGGGTCGTGTGCAGCCGGCCGATCCGCGAGATTACTCCTATCTCAAATGTTGCTTGTATTTCAAAGCAAAAATCGCTCCCTCAATGGCTCGTATCTCAAAAATCTCGTATATTAGGGCATTCGTATCTCGAGGTACCACTGTATATTTTTTTAAAAAAAGAAGCAGAGCAGGTTTTTCCCATGTTGAGGTGCAGAAGCAGAGACTCCATGGTGACAGTGAGGAGGCCGTAGAGACTTCTTAGTCTCGGCATGGAAACAGCCAGACAGCCTATCTGATGTAATCAGAGGGAGCCCTGGCCTCCGCGCTGACTAGCCAGGGGATGGGACTGGGAAATATTTAAAACATCACCTGAAGCAGTCGCATGACATGGTGAGGCCGCTGGTGAGCACGTGACCAGCATGAAAGTCTGAATGAAAAGCTTTCGCAGCTGTCCTTCAGGAAACCACCTGATGGAGAGAGAAGCTGCAAAGACCCTGGGAGCCCAACACCTGGTACTCCCACCATCATGTGCGAGAGTGACCAGCAGCCTGGCATCACCCCGAAGCTTGTTTAAAATGCAGGACCTCAGGCCCTGCCGCAACCTACTAAGCCAGGATTTGTTGGTGTGTGATCTTATACTATGTTAGTACAGTTTGGGTAGTATTAATATATTTAATATATATTTAATATATATTTTATTGATTTTCTACAGAGAGGAAGGGAGAGGGATAGAAAGTCAGAAACATAGATGAGAGAGAGACATCGATCAGCTGCCTCCTGCACGCCCCCTACTGGAGTTGTGCCCACAAGCAAGGTACATGCCCCCAATGGGAATTGAACCTGGGACCCTTCAGTCCGCAAGCGGACGCTCTATCCACTGAGCCAAACCGGTCTTGGCAGTATTAATATATTTAAAATCTTTTTTTTCTTGAAATACTAATTTTTATTGCATATTAATACTATTACACTTAAAATAGTTTTTCTTGAAATAATATGTATTGCATGTAACTTTATTATATTTAAAATCGTTTTTCTTGAAATAAAAAAATTAAATATAAAGTGAGGGAAAAAATAATAAAAATAAACCAAAATTTGAATATTAACAAGGTCTCAGGTGATTTGTAGGCACATTAAAGTTGATGTAGACAGGGGAAAGGGGGAATTATTTTGAAACAGACAGACCTTACTTTAAGACATGCCAATCCGAGTGACCGCTAACCTTCTCAAAGGCTGTACAATAGCCTGCAAAGTGCTACATGAGGTAGCAAGTTCAGGCCCCACCTCTTCCTTACTTAACCTCTCTGGCCCCACCCCTTCCAACAGCTCCTTGCTGTTCTCAAACGAGGTAAGCTCCTGCCTCCTTTGCACTGACTTGTCTTTTGCCCTAAATGCTCTTCACTCAGATATGGTCAGTCGCCTTAGCTGGCTACCTTCACACTTTGTTTCAATGCCACCTTCTCAGTGACCAGCCAATGTGAAATGACCACCCACCCCCATCCCTCTTACCCTGCTCTACTTTCTTTTTTTTTTTCATAGAAGTTATCACCTCCAACACACTATCCCAATTATTTTTTTAAATATCGTTCTTTATTGATTTCAGAGAGGAAGAGGAGAAAGAAACATCAATGATGAGAGAGAATCATTGATCAGCTGCCTCCTGCACATCCCCTACTGGAGATTGAACCCAAAACCCAGGCATGAGTCCTTGGCCGGAATCAAACCTGGGACCCTTCAGTCCGCAGGCTGATGCTCTATCCACTGAGCCAAGCCGGCTAGGGCCACTATACCAATTATTATGTTTATTAGCTGTCTCTCTTCTAGAATGTCAGCTCCATGGGGGCAGACATCTTTGTTGGGTTTTTATTTTTTGTGGTTGTTGTTCATATGTGTCTATAACAATGTCTGATACATAGAGAGTATCTATTGAATAATCATTGAAAGAACCAATCAAAGAATTTTTGAAAAAGGGTTTATAAATTGATTATCTGAAATTCAGAGGGCTCCTTTTTTCCCCACGGAAGCTATGTTATAGATGGTTATATACTCAGGTCAACACTGGAATCCTATTGAACTCATAATTTAGGGGGAAAAAATCTTTTGTTAAGCCGAAACCAGTTTGGCTCAGTGGATAGGATAGAGGCTGGGGACTGAAGGGTCCTGGGTTCAATTCTGGTCAAGGGCATGGACCTTGGTTGCGGGCACATCCTCAGTAGGGGGCATGCAGGAGGTGACTTATCGATGACTCTCTTATCGATGTTTCTGGCTCTCTATCCCTCTCCCTTCCTCTCTGTGAAAAAAAATCAATAAAAATCTTTTGTTAAGGATACCATTCAGGGACAGTTGGTAGGTGAAAATTTAAAGTGATAAATTGTAAAAATTAAATTAGGGGATTAACTGAAGGATTTTCTTAAGTTCCTTTTGAAGGCCCTTTCATAATCACTCCCTCCCAAGGCCTTCCTGATCTTCCCAGACCGTAAGAAGCAGCTCTGTCCTTGATCTCATGGGGAATTCATTAACCGTAATGTTCATCTGGCAATTAGGCATGTAGTTCTGTGCCAGTCCTGGTACAAAATTGCCCCTGCAGCTGAATAACCGCCGTCTGGAACGCTCTGTAAATCTCAGAAAATATTTAAAACATCAACTGACGCAGTCACATCCTCTTATAAACTGTAAAAAAAATGGGTGGGTTGGCCCACTTCTCAGAGCACTCACAGCTTGACCAGCCTCTGCTGTCCGGAGCCTTAATCCATCATCAACATCTGCGTCATTTAACACCCACCCAGGGCTAAGCCGCTGCAGGATCAACACGGGGGGGGGGGGGGGGGGGGCACTGCAAAACGATGTCATTACCCAGCCTGCCTTGAGCCTTGCTTCATCCTGCCAGAGAGATGAGCATCACAGGACCTAGCATGGGTCTGGCACATTTTAGTCCTTATAACGACACTTCACTTTTATTTTAGACTTTCTCCAGTGCCGTCTTCTCAGCTAATTAATCCCCACAAGCACTCCGCTGGGGTGCAGTTAAAATTTGGTCACTGCTAGACAAAAAGGTTCTCTGCTTTTCCCAAGGTTACACAGCTCATCCATGGGTTTAGCCCAAGCAATTCTACTGTAGCACACAGGCTCTTACCCACCAACCCATGATGTGAGATGATTGTTAGAGGGATTAAAATATCGAACTCTCCCTGGTATGTAAAAATACCTTCCAATTTTCAAAAATTATATATATTTTATATATATATTAGTATGCATACACATGCATACACACATATATTTGTATATACATACACACACATCAGTCATGAATCATTTTTCCATGTGATGTATACCTGCTATGGTAATATTCAACATAGGTGAGTTTAGTTTCAACAGTTCAACAGCTTGGGAATAAAGACTCTCTATTTGCACAGACAGATCTTTAATTAGATCTCTCATAAGCATTCTGTGAATAGTATGAGAAAAATCAAGTTTACTATCATGAACTCATAAATCTGAGGGTGTTTTTGACCTTTTCCTAGTAATTAGAAGCCTGACTCCATAATATCAGCATTTAGTTTATTATTTTATTATTATTTTCTTATTCTCATGCAAGGATATGTTTTTATGGAGAGGGAGGGAAGAAAGGAGGGTAGGAAGAAAGGAAGGAAGGAGGGAAGGAGGGAGAGAAAAAAAACATCCATCAGTTGCCTCCCATACACACCCCAAACCAGGATCAAACCCCCGACCTGGGTATGTGCCCTGATTGTGAATCGAACCCACAGCCTTTTGGTGAATAGGCCCATGCTCCAACCAACGGAGCCATCAGACCAGAGCTAATTGACTCTCTTATAGGTGATATTTTATCAACAGCAAATGCTAAATACTCATAAAAACACTTTTCAAAATATCAGGATAACTAGTCTTTACTTTTGTTGTCGGAAAATTGTACTTCCTCCCTTCCTTTTAAGGTCTGTTTTCCTTGAATCCTAGAAATCAGCAACTGGGGAAAGACATTCCAGTCATCCAGCCTGTTCCCCCGCGGAGAGAACAATATTCCCCACAGTCTCTGGTAGAGCTCTAAGGTCCCAGACTTGACGTTTTTAGCCACAGGGCTCTTCTCTCTCCCCAAGGAGGTAGTTCAGTCTAGTCTATGGCAGTGAGAAGTGCTTACTGCAGGGAATTTTGCCAACCAACTCTCCCAGGTTATGGAGGATCATGGAAAAGAATGGGGTTTCCTAGGGAATATTTTCAAAGCCAAGGAGGCAGAGAAAAACCTGCCTTTTATGGCAAATTTCAAACACTACTTAAACTTAAAATTTTGAGAAATGTGCCTCGTTTTCCCAGTCCCCCCCAAAAGGGCAAAATTTTGTAGGACACCTAAATCATTTGGTTTATACCATATAAGTAAAATGATTTAAAGTATTAACAGATGTGTTCTTCCTTTTGACCCTACAACATTTTCACCATTAAAATTAGATCTCTAGCCCTAACTGGTTTCGCTCAGTGGATAGAGCGTCGGCTTGAGGCCTGAAAGGTCCCAGGTTCGATTCCGGTCAAGGGCATGTACCTTGGTTATAGGGCGCATCCCCAATAGGAGATGTGCAGGAGGCAGCTGATTGATGTTTCTCTCTCATCAATGTTTCTAACTCACTATCCCTCTCTGTAAAAAAATCAATAAAATACATATTTAAAAAAAGTTTTCTTTAATTAGATCTCTAGCCTGAGGTTTTTGTCCTAGAGAAGGGAATATCCCAAAGAAGCCCGCAGAATCCAGCCAGTCATAGTCTTCACTTTGAAGTTCAAAATAGGCTATTGAGAGGGGAAGATAAAATAACATTGAAGAAGGGGTGGGGGAATTTTAGCGCATCAAAGGCAAATCCCGGAGCAGTAAGATCATAGAGTTTAGGACTTACACCACAGTGGACGAAACATGTGTGAGGAGATACACACCATATCTCCAGCACACAAAGAGAAAAGCAGAATCTCTCCTGACCTGGGGTTGAGGAACGTGGGAGAATTTTAGAGAGAGTAGAGCTGGTACAGGATCTTGAGAAGAGATCCTCAAAATTACCCCACCAAGGGTCCCAACCCTGGGGGAGATGGCAGAGACCATGCTCTCTGGAAAAGAGAGAGAGCTGAGAAGGCTGGTTCCCAACGTGAAATTCAGACAAGACATCTTCTCAGAGGGCCTCATGCCACCACAGGGCAGCCAGGAGAGCATGAGCATCCGTGCAGGTGAGTGTTGCCAAGGGAACCTCAGGCATGGCCTGCCCCATCCTCCATCCACCCTCTGTGCAGTCTCTCAAGGCCTCAAGATGAAGTGCAAGACAGAAGCCAGGAGGATGGCTGAGAACATATGGGGGATCCAAAGGGGCCTCTCATGCTCAACCACAAAGGGTAACAGACTCAGGGACTTGCCTGAAACCATGGGGCACTGGCTGCGTTCGAGGACACAACGGGATAGAAGCGGATTCCCAAGGCCAAGCTCGCCCAGCCAAGCCTCACCGAGGCTGGCACAGACAGAAAATAAGATTCCCGCCAGGCCCTCCTCCCTCAATGACAGGATTCAAAACCCTTACAACAGACCGGCGGTCTTCATTCCGTTCCCTGCTACCCAGTGCACACAGCATTTTTCCGACAGCCATGCCCTCCTCTCACGATCTTTTATTTTGTCTCCTCTGACTTTCTTTGCTTCCCCCCACACATTGATGTGTTTAGAGAAACCAGCCCAGTTGCTTTTAAAGCTGTTGCTTTCTTTTTTTATTGATTAAGTATTACTTATGTGTCCTCATCCCTCCATTAACCCTCCTAATCCCCTCCCCCCATTCATGCACTAATCCCTTGGTGTCTGTGTCCATTGGTTAGGCTTATATGCATGCATACAAGTCCTTTGGTTGATCTCTCCTCCTTACCCCCACCCTCCCCAACCTTCCTTCTGAGGTTTGACAGTCTGATTGATGCTTCTCTGTCTCTGGATCTGTCCCTGTTCATTAGTTTATGTTGTTCATTATATTCCATAACTGAATGAGATCATGTGGTATTTATCTTTCTCTGACTGGCTTATTTCACTTAGCATCATGCTCTCTAGTTCCATCCAAGTTGTTGCAAATGGTAAGAATTCCTTCTTTTTTATAGCAGCATAGAATTTCATTGTGTAGATGTACCACAGTTTTCTAATCCACTCATCTGCTGATGGGCACTTAGGCTGTTTCCAAATCTTAGCTATGGTGAATTGTGCCACTGTGAACATAGGGGTGCATAAATCCTTTCGGATTGGTGTTTCTAGTTTCTTGGGATATATTCCTAGGAGTGAATTGTAGGGTCAATGGGAGCTCCATTTTTAGTTTTTTGAGGAAACTCCATACTGTTCTCCACAGTCGCTGTATCAGTCTGCATTCCCAGCAGCAGGGAAAACCATGTTTCTTGTGTTGAGCCCTTCCCAATTCACACAGATACTAAGCTGAGTCCCGGGAGAGTTAAGCTATGTTTTCCTCTCAGAGTGACTCTGCACCTCAGTTTCTCCATGGAGTCAGAGGTGGCTCTTCGGATTGGGGTTCAGGTACAGGACCAGGCAGGTGCTGTAGGTGAATGAAGCAGCCCAGCCCAGTGCACATCCTTAGAGAACGGAAGAGGGGATCGGGCCCATCTGCCACTCCACTCCAGCTGATGGCAGCCATGGAGAAGTCCACATTTCTGTGCAATTTCTCACTGTAAGAATCCTAGGGGAGCTGAACAGTACAGTTCTACTTCTGAGCCGCCCTTTGCGACCCTATTCTACACCGTTGTTGTTTTTAACTAGGTTTTTAAGTGAAGTCATGAGCAAATGTCCGGAAATTATACTGCTTCCTCCCATGGAGAGAGATTTTTATGGCTGTCATGCAAAAGGGCAGTGATAATGACTCAAGGTAGGGCTCTAACTGGTATTAGGGTGGATGTGGATTTAGTGGCAATTAGAAGACATGGGCACAAGTAAGGGATGCATTTTATCAAAATTTTTTTTCATTTTAAATTTCAATATAATGATGGCTATTTGTAGCTGATTTTATTTTTTCAACCAAAGGACTCTGCTAACTCTGATTTCTTTTTTCTTTTTTTTAAAATATATTTTATTAATTTTTTTACAGAGAGGAAAGGACAGAGATAGAAAGTTACAAACATTGATGAGAGAGAAACATCAATCAGCTGCCTCCTACACACCTCCCACTGGGGATGTGCCCACAACCCAGGTACATACCCTTGACCAGAATCAAACCTGGTCCCCTTCAGTCTGCAGGCTGATGCTCTATCCAGTGAGCCAAATTGGTTAGGGCTACCTCTGATTTCTTTACATGTGTAATGTAGACTCCCAAAACACTTCTTTCTCTACAGGATGAAGTGTTCAAAAAAGCCTTCCAAGCTGCTGGCTGTCCTCAGCAGCCGCATCTGCAGATCTTTACTGAGTGACTAACACACTCCTGACACAAACGGTAAACTTGAGTGAATAATTTCCTCCCCGGGTTATTTTTTTCCTCCCCTTCTTAATCAATACCCACATAACTGATCAGGTGGCCCATATGTCCCCTCTGATTCACACATTAAGACAATTAGGACAGCAGCCAGGTAATAGCTCAAGCTGGCATTTTTTCCCAAGACAAGAAAACCTGATGCTTTGTCTTCCTCAGAAAAAGCCAGCTCCATCTGGTCTTGGGTATAATGCAATATAATTCATTCAACATCCAGCAACAAATGGGTATCAACCTATTAAAAGAAAGTATTGAGTAGAAGTGAATTCTGTGGCAGTAAGTTTCCCACCGAAAGAATTCAGACTGAAATGTGATAGTGAAAAAATCTAACATGAGAAGAGTGAATATATTGTGTCTACTAAGATTTTACCCACCCTCTGAGAGAGAGATGCTCGTATATTGGGGACCAAATATCAGAGAGAGGATGAGCTTGGAGGCTGGGGGATCCTCACAATTATGAGTTCTAAAATGATTAGGAGGGGAAGACTTAGAAATTCAAGGTCAAGTACATAGAAAGAGCAACGATTTCTTTTCTGGCACCAGGACCTATGGAGAGTACCCTCCCATGCGGAATAGGAGAAAATCACGAAAGCTAAAGAGTATGTCATGATTGCAGAGACTTCTGGAAAGTTAGCTACTCCCAGCATGGGACCTGTGAGTTGGAAACCAACGGGAAGCAAAATAAGTAGCAATTTGATCACAGATTTATTATTTTCTTTAGAACAGAAAGAGGATGTTTACATTCTGTGGCAAACATATGGCCTATAGTTGGAGGGGCCAGGAGATTTGACATATGTGTTTTCTTAACTCCAAGTCCATCCCCACCTCAACCCCCAGGAAGAGCAAGAACCACTACAGCAGGAAGAGTCCTGAGCTGACAGTGTACACAGAGTGGACATCCTGCAGAAAGTTAACAAGCATGCGAGAGACCACTGCAGTCCCCGGCAGCCTACCCACCACTCCCCAGCAGAGAACTGAAATTAAATAAAAGTGCTTCTGGGAAGAAGATGACAAATATTCCTCTTGTCTCTCGTCTTCCATTACTCAAAGCAATTAAAAAGTAAATCAAAAGTACCTAAAAGAAGCAAACAGCAATCAATTTCCCAATTTATCATAAAACAATATTTCAGTGACCCATGATGTTTTTAAAAATTGCTACCATATGCTTGTGTATGATTCTAGTAAATGAATTCTTTCATCATCAAGGGAGTTTATATGACACTAGAGGCCCGGTGCATGAGATTCGTGCACAGGTAGGGTCCCTAGGCCTGGCCAGCAATCAGGGGTAATGGGGGCCTTCCAGCTGCTGGCCAAGGCCTTCCATTCCCAGAAGCCAGCTGGGGCCTTCCTTTGTTCCGTGCCACCCCCGGGTGGTCAATGCATGTCATGATGAGTGATCGAAGTACCGGTCTCCCAGTCAAACTCCCACGGGGACAATTTGCACATTAGGCTTTTATATAGATAGATAGATAGATCATCTTAATGTTGAAAGAACTCATTTGCTGGAAGAGAACCTGGAAAAAGTCATGTTAAGAATCATGTTGGCATAATTCATATTTTCCTAAGGGCCTGTCTTTCTGGCCTTAATTTTATTATTCAGTCATGACTGAAAAGTATTACAAACCTCCCTGACACTACCCACAGTTAATGAAGTAGCGTGTCACTTTAAAATGAAAAGAGAACATTTCTTTTATGATTTTGAGATTACATACTTGGGATGGGATAGGGTGGGATCATGTGTGATGAGGGAGGCAGTTAGCATGAAAGAGTGGCCACAGGCAGGGGCCTGACATATGAGTCAGCATGCACTGTGATGGAAAGAAATCCTACCCAGGCCTACATGATTTTGAACTCAGAAAAACAAGCCCACTTGTTGACAAGAAGCAACAATGGTGAAGGAAAAGATAAAGGAACTGTGCCTGAATTAGTTGCCTATTGACGCTGGTAAAAAAAAAAAATTAGTGGCTTAACACAATACAAATTTACTAGAGGCCCAGTGCTAGGATTCGTGTACTGGTTGCTGGGAGTGGCCTGCAGGGATCACCTGCTATGAAAGCACTGTTCATCCATTCATCCCTGTCAACAGAGCAACTGTGGACCCACCCTCTTGAGTGTCTGCTCCCTGGTCCAGCATTCACCTCTCCAGTTGAGGACAATAGCACTGAGAGGCGGCAAAGTAGGCCTCAGTCCCCCGGTGGCCATGAGCCTGCCAGACTCCTGGGTCTACATATAGAAGTCACTTTTATGAGGGAAATTCTGAGATATTAAACTTTGCCTTCATTCATGTGCCCAAAGTCTCTCCCACTCCACCATTAGAAAGTTGTGCCACCTGATAATAGCCAGGTGGTACTAGGACTTATGAATTGTTCTTCGAAGTTATGACTTATTCCCCATCTAGTAGGTCTCTCGATTGATCTAGACCTCCCTCAAAGCAGAAGATGAGAAAGGGCATCTGCAGAAGTCCTGTCTAGTCCAAAGACTTCCTAGGATTCTAGTCCAGATGAACAAGAATATGCTTCTCTGAGAACCATTCTGAGGATCCAAGCATGGAGGGTGGTGATTAGATCTTGTACAGTGGTCCTCAAACTGTGCTCCGAGGAGCTCTTTTTTAAAAAATATATTTTATTGATTTTTTTTACAGAGAAGAAGGGAGAGGGATAGAGAGTTAGGAACATCATGAGAGAGAGATATCGATCAGCTGCCTCCTGCACGCCCTCTACTGGGGATGTGCCCGCTACCAAGGTACATGCCCTTGACAGGAATCGAACATGGGACCTTTCAATCCACAGACCGACGCTCTATCCACTGAGCCAAACCGGTTTCAACTTCAAGGAGCTCTAGAGGTTCCATAAAGTTGTCTCAGAAAGAGCCAGACAGAGGCACACACACTCATACATGCCCGTACCCCTCAGTCCTGGGACTTGCCAGACTAGCTAAGGCTGAGATAAGAAACAGGGCTTTCCGTGACGAGGCTCAACGGGGAAGGAGAGAGAGAAGAGTT
The DNA here is from genome assembly GCA_004026805.1 of Lasiurus borealis. Taxonomy (NCBI): domain Eukaryota; kingdom Metazoa; phylum Chordata; class Mammalia; order Chiroptera; family Vespertilionidae; genus Lasiurus; species Lasiurus borealis. Next base: position 21,032 of record PVJN01018277.1, read on the forward strand.
CCTTTCGATACAAATAATACACGAAATCTGCACAGGGAGGGGCCATTTTAGTAGTCCGGAAGACTTGTCTGCTAAGTCCTTGTTTCACCTGAGGTTATAAATGGTTCTACCTCCCTTTTACTTTTCATGAGCCATTCAGAGAGGGAACTGAATAACTGGAAGGAGGGGAGTAGGAGGAAGTTAAAGAGGCAGTTCTAGGGGAGGGAAAAAGGGGAGGACATCAAAGGGGGAGGTTTGTTCTCCGTGCCACCAAAAAGATGGCCATGTTATCAAGCCCATGACTCTTTTTTAAAAAATATATTTTATTGATTTTTTTACAGAGAGGAAGGAAGAGGGATAGAGAGCTAGAAACATCGATGAGAGAGATACATCGGAGGAGAATCCAAGATGGTGATATAGGTAAACACCTACACTGCTGCCTCGCACAACAATTTCAAAACTACAGCTAAAAGACTGAACGGACATCATCCAGAACCATAGGAAAGCTGGCTGAGTGTAAGTTATACAGAGAGACATCTATCAGCCGCCTCCTGCACGCCCTCCACTGGGGATGTGCCCACAACCAGGATACATGCCCTTGACTGGAATCGAACCTGGGACCTTTCAGTCCGCCGGCTAATGCTCTATCCACTGAGCCAAACCCGTTTCGGCAAGCCCATGACTCTTGAGGTAAGGATGCTTGAATGTTGGACAGGCACCTCTCCGAGGCTCCTACCTCCCTCTGAACTCTTTGGGATCCAATGTGCCCTGGAATGGCTGCCAGTAAGACGTTTTAACAAGCCCTGTTCGTGTACCACTTCCTTGCACAGCCGTGGAGAGTACACATCCATAAAAGGCATCCACTTAAGATTTACTTTCGAGTTTCTGAAACAAAAGCCTGAAATCCCACAGCTTAACCCAATCTTCCAATTTCCTGGGGCAGGAAACAGGAGCCCGGATGAAAAGGCTCACCAAGAGAACCAGCCGAGAGTTGCACCCAGAACCAGGACTTCTGGCCCCGGGTCCGGTGTCCCTCCTCTACAGCTCTACACCCCCGAGCCTGGGGTCCCATCTCTGGTGCTCACCGCCCCCTCCGTTACCTAGGTCACCTTGCTTCCTTCCGGTTCACACGGAGGAGGCTGGGTTGTTTGGATGGGGCAGCGGCATCCCCCTGCTGGGAGAGGGACCCAGCCCTCACCTTCCAGGGCTCACGAGGCACTAGAGCAGCGGTTCTCAACCTTCCTAATGCCGAGACCCTTTAATACCGTTCCTCATGTGGTGGTGACCCCCACCCATAAAATTATTTTCATTGATACTTCATAACTGTAATTTTGCTATTGTTAATGAATCGTAATATAAATATCTGTGTTTTCTGATGGTCTTAGGCGACCCCTGTCAAAGGGTCATTCGACCCCCAAATGGATTGAGACCCACAGGTTGAGAACCACTGCACCAGAGGCTGTGAGCTCCCCCCACCCCAGGCCTCTGCCTTTTCGGCCTGCCTTGTACACACTCCTTGGAAATGCCTCCCTGGCTGGTCAGGCTGGTGCAGCCCACGAGCTGGCGGCTGGTGGGGTTTTCTGTGGATCCGCCACGTTGCAGTGCCAGGGCTGTGTGGAGGCCCAGATGCTTGGGCCTAAGTAAACAGCACATCTGGGGCCTGGCAGGGCTCCAACTGCCTCTTACAGAAAAAGCCGGGGTGCAAACAGAGCCAAATGAGACACAGCTGGAAACCGTTACGTTGGGAGCGAGGTGGAGAAGCAGTTCGAGAAGAGAGAGGAAGAAAGACCTGGGAAAGGGAGAGAGAAGGATCAACCCAGGGATGCCTGCTGTTGGAAAGACTCCGGGTTTTATTTGCTGGGAAACAGACCCAGGGTTTGCACAAGCGCTGAATGAAGCGCACCGCCTACAAGAATGACAGTCTCTGATTGACCTCACCGCACAGGGGCCGCGGAGGGCTGAGGCGCTTTCCCCCTGGACATCTGGTCGCCGCCCATGTGTCAGTTTGGCCGCCTCCTGACTACGGGAATCCATAAATGGCCTCAGTGTGAACGGGGTGAAGGAGTTCAGCCCTGCCCGGGTGAGAACCCCAGGCTCCCTGCCCGGGCTCACCCGGTGTTGGGGAAGCTTGGTGAGTTCCCAGGCTCCTGGCAGACCCAGCTGAGGAGGCCGCCAGGAACAGGCAGAGAAGGAGAGCAGAGGCCAGGGAGGAGGAGGAGGAGGAGGAGGAGGAGGAGGTGCAGTGACGTCACTCTCTCCCAGCCCAGAGGCCCCGCTGATGATTCAATGTGTGAATAAGCAATGGCTGCAGCGGGCACTGCTCACACCCACACCCAAGCGGAGGAGAGGCGGTTTAAGGGAAGGGGAAATTAGGGCAAAAGAAAGAAAAAAAAATCCATGTCTCTCCCTTTTCAGGGAAAATCAAATGCATGGATTATCCTTCTTCACAGGGTGCTTCATTTAATCTCCTGGATTAAAGATACCCCAAATTAAACCTGCAAGAGATGCCAGAATACAGATTTTTTAATAATACTGCAGGGCCAAACTTTTTTAGAACCTTCAGAGGCTCCCACCTAGTCCGTGTCCTGTGGCAAGTGAGTCCTGCTGTGCTGTGGAGAATCAAAGTCCCTCCTACCCACTTGGGGCTGAATCCAAAGGCCTAAGTGCAGACTGGTTGTTTCGTCAGGAAAGCAGATGATGAAACAAAATGGCCCTCGAGAGGCAATGCTCGGTGGTGGAGATCCCGGGTGCCCTGCTTCCTCGGGAAATCTGAAAGGATAAGTGACTTTCTTGGGGTCTTGGTTGGGGCAAGTTCCCAAATGGCAGTAGTTGCACTTTGGAGAAACTCTCAAAACGGTTGAACCCCAACACAAGGACTAATCGTGGGTACAAATTCGTAGTGTGTAGGTTTCCAGCATTCCAGTGGAGGGGAGACACCAGTGGACCTTCCCAATATCACTGCTAGTGATTCTGAAACCTTTTCATAACACACAGTTGGGGAGTACGGTTCAAAGTAGATGTGATGCAGTTACAGACCTAGGCCTAATTTTAAAGCCTATGTTCATTGATTTGAGAAACCAGTGGCCCGGTGCACGGATTCGTGCACATTGAAAGGAATTTCACTAGGAGAAATATTTTAATATCGCTATTCGCCCTTTCTTCATAATAGAAGTGTCTACCAAATTCACAATCGACAATGACAGATCAAAACACACACATGCGATTGGCACCGGCACGTTTTATATGTGTTGCGCACGCACAGTCAACGTTCGTTTTTAAATTGCCAGTGTGCATCATATGCACTAGCCAGTCAGATGGTCAGGTGGATGGACAGACAGATGGTCAATTGCTTAGCCTTTTATATATATAAAAGATATTTATTGAGTGCTTTCTAAGAACCAGTCATATGCTGGAAGCTGGGAGTAAACTGTTGAGTGGAACAAAGTCCCGCCCTCATGAAGCTTATGAGGGTCCTTAGCAACCGGGTCCTGCACCCATTGTGACAGTGAAACACAGCTGTTCATTTCATTCAACATTAATTTCTTGCAGCACCCGTCAATTCTAGGCTAAGAGAAAAAAAAATAAAGAAAAAAAAAAAAAGGCTACAAAGCTCTAAAAATATCCCATGCCTCAAAGTACAATTATATTTAGAAAAACCTTAATGTTGTGGCCTTTTAAGAATGCAGAAACAGCATAAGGGGAGGTAAGCCAGGACTCTTCCTGCAGCCTGAGTATTCATTTGCGGCTTAAAATCTCCCGTGGGAAACTCCAAACCAAAGTGGTATTTAGGGGAAGAGGGCAGATTGGGGAGCTGGAATGTAATGGAAGGTGTGACCCCGAAAAGCATCTCATGATCCAAAATCCAAACAATTCAAGAGCAGTCCTGACCCTGGAGAGCAGGTGGGCCTAGGAGGACAGGCAGGTGGCAGGGAGGGGAAGGAGAGGCGGGGAGAAGTTGGGGAGCAGTGTAAGTGTGGTTAGCAACAGAAAGGCCATTGCCACAAGCCAGAGCAGAGGCACCATTCACCTCCTGGCCTGCTGCTGCTTTGAACTTAGACGATTCTGGTCTCGTTCTTTCTTGATTTAGGTTGGGGGCCCTCCAGATCCTTCTTGCACCCTGCGTCCTCAGGGGGCGCATCAATATGGACTACTTCAACAAGTCTCCTTGCCTCTGGCTTCGGGGCAGGTTCCACCAATGAGCAGCACCTTCAAGAAATCCGGGGTGCAGAGGAGGCAGGTGGGGGCCTCGGTCCCAGGCCCCCTTCTCCGCCAGGCTGTGGTGGGTCAACAGTATTTCTCCACCGAAGATCCCCAGCTCCATACAGCGGCCCTGCCAGGGCCTCAGTACAGTGGTACCTCGAGATAATGAGTTTAATTCGTTCCGTAACCTTGAGGCGTGGGAAACTACGAGACGCTCGAGTCTTGGTAAACTGGTGGGTCGTATGCAGCCGGCCAATCGCGCAATTACTCCTATCTCAAATGTTGCTCGTATTTCAAAGCAAAAATCGCTCGCTCGATGGCTCGTATCTCAAAAATCTCGTATGTTAGGGCACTCGTATCTCGAGGAACCACTGTACTTGCTTATGCTCATGTCTTCTCTACTCCTGGAAGGGAGATTGGTACTATTCCTTGCAGTTTCCCTACACTCTGCCTACACCTCTGTGAGTTCTTTTTTTTTATTTTTTGTTTTTTTTTAGTTCTTTTATTTTATTCAATTTAAGTGTGCCATATGTTTCCTGCTGGCACTATGACAAATAGAGGAATATGTATTACCTCAAATGTGGTACCTTGAGGGAGGTTTTATTATTATTTTCATATTCGATGATTTCAAACTTGTTTGGTTCAAATTTGCAGGAAAAAAGCAACGCATTTCAAAAGATGCACAGGCCCAGCTGCGTCTGTAAAAGGGCCAAAACCCAGGGTTGCAACAGCCGGTCTTAGATTCCCCGCTCTGGCTTACACTCTTATCCTGATGACCTTGGGGACTTGCCTTCCTGCTTTATTTTTAGCCTCAATAGGAGATGCCAGGTCGCCCGGTAACTTTACTCCTGCCCTCGCTTCATTAACTCGTTGGCAAAAAAGGGGGAGCAGACTTCGTAGCCAGTGCATCGAGGCAATCATCCCTCTGCCTCTCCAGATCTGGACCCCCATTCCCAGGCAGCAGCCATCTCTGAAATACTCAGACACAGCACAGTGACATCTCGGCTGTGATTGCTGTTTGGCTCCATCTCCCTTTTCTTGGTCAACAACTCGGGGGCAGACTGTCTGGCTTCCAGGACAGCTCCGCCAAGACAAAACAGACCGCTGGGCTGTGGGGCTGGCGGGTGTCTGCCACCAAGAGCCGGGGCACATCTGAGTTATGGACAGCACTCGGCGTTTCAACATTCCCCGCCTCCTTCTGGAACTCTCCACTCACCGGTGTGTTCTCGCTCTTTGGTGCCATTTTCACTTGATCATTTGCAAGGCGGTGCATCCGAAAGCAGAGTGGGACACAGCCGCCAGCCACTTCCGGAGGCTCATGTCCAAGAGACGCAGCTTTAGGTGGAGAGGCAGGGAGAGTGACTTCTTTTCTAAGGGGCAGGCGATGTAGTGCACAGGCTGAGAACACCTACTCTTTTATTTATTTATGACTCCTTTATTTATTTTTTAAATATATTTTATTGATTTTTTACAGAGAGGAAAGGAAAGGGATAGAGAGTTAGAAACATCGATGAGAGAGAGAAACATCGATCAGCTGCCTCCTGCACACCTCTAACTGGGGATGTGCCCAAAACCAAGGTACGTGCCCTTGACGGTACGTGCCCTTGACTGGAATCGAACCTGGGACCTCTCAGTCCACAGGCTGATGCTCTATCCACTGAGCCAAACCGGTTTCGGCCTGACTCTTTCACATAAACTAGTCACTTAACCCTTCCAATACTTCTCTGTCGACGCGGATCGCATGCATACCTATTTCAATGGCTGCCAGAAATGAAACGAAACAACAGCAGTCAAGCTTCTAGGGGTGTGTGCACAGGGGGAGCTGTGAGCAGTGAAACCCGGGGTGCTTTGTCTATTGCTCTGTGACCTCTTCAGACTCAGCCCACACCCCACCTCCCAATGCATGGCTGCCAACATGTAGAAACAGACAGAATCGCCCCATCCCCCTCCCCCAGTTAGCATGTCTAGATTTGCTGATTCCAGTGGTTACATCTTCCTGTCCCACACCGATGTGGGCTGTATGACCGCACCCTCACAGGGGCAGTGCCACAGGCACACAAGCTTCCCCTTTTCCAAGCGGTGGGTTTAGTCGGTTTAAGGCTTAGGATGAGCTGGGCGTCTCTGGTGCCGTCCTGATGATGGGAAGCCAGAACAGCACTGTTCAGCCCATAGAGCTATCCGGCCCTAGCCCTTCCGCCATCCCTCTTTGGCTACGACTGCTCCACTGGAGTCATTTTTCTGATTTGCCCCTTGTCTCTCCACAAGCGGCACAATTTAAATCTTTGGGGGAATGTGTCGCATGGAAGAATTTTAAGCAAAGACTGTTTAGACTTGGATCTTTGAAAGAGCAGCCGAGGAGACACACGGAGGGGAGGAAGGGCAGGCATAGCTATGGCACAAGGTGATCTTGTGCAAATGCACATTGTTTTGCTTTTCTTAAAGGATTTTATATTGATTTTTAGGGAGAGAGGAAGAGAGAGAGAGGGAGAGAGAGAAACAGTGATGTGAGAGTGTAACAACTGGCTCCCTCCTGCACTTCACCCTACCGAGGATCAAGCCTGCACCTGGGGCGTGTGCCCTGACAGGGACTCGAACTGGCAGCCTTTCAGGCCAGGGTGAGGGCCTGAGATTCTATCATTCTAGTCAGCACTGCTGGTCCATGAATCAATAATCCGATGAAGGACTCTGCCCGAGTGCTCCTTTTCTGTACAATTCCTAACACCGTGCCCAGTATGATAGGCGGGTTTAGCCCTAGTTGGTGTTGCTCTATGGTTAGAGCCTCAGTCCACACACCAAAGGATCAGGGGCTTGATTTCGGGTCAAGAGCACATACCTGGGTTTCAGGCTCCATCCCCAATCACAGTCAGGGTGCATCTCTCTCTCTTTCTCTCCCTCCTCCCCCGCCCCGCTCCCTCCCTCCTTCCCACTCTTTTTAAAAAGCAGTGGCAAAAATATCCTACGGTGAGGATTAACAGCAACAACAAAATCAGCGAGTTTAATGATGACTCTTCAATAATGCAGACGTTGGTGGGTGACATGAAAACACAGAGATGTGAAATTATTGAAAGTGTGCCCCTAAGATTTCCAAATGCCCGGCTCTTATTTGCGGGTGAAGGAAACCCCAGGTTTACCCATCTTAGTGTAGGTTCTGCTCTCCAACCATTAAGGGGTTACCAAATCAATTCTTTCCACTGGAGTATTTTTAGTTTAATGAAAAAATGTCACCATAAGGATCTTGACAGATCAATCGATGCCCCTTGTAAAGAGGACTGAGTGTCAGGATGACAAAGGTCCTTTTCCCAGTCGCCTCTCCTCTCCCTCGTCTGCTGTGAAAGCAAAGGCATTGGGGCTGCACCCGCTGTTCTCTGCAGCTCACACAACTCTTAAGATACTCAAAGACCAGCAGTTGGTTCAGGCAAAGATGGCTGATCCACTTCCTGGAGGAAACCTCAGCTCTCCTAAATCAGAGTTTCTCGAAGCGAAGTCCCTGGCCCGGCAGTATCAGCCCCACCTGGGGGTGGCAGAAATGCGGGTTCTTAGGCTGAACCCCAGACCTCCTGGTGTTAACAGCCCGGCAGGTGGTGGAGTCTGCAAACTGTGTTTCTATCTCACTCTCCCTCTCCCTTCCTCTCTGAAATCAATAAAAATATATTTAAAAAATGTTTGTTTGAGCCCTGGCTGGGTAGCTCAGTTGATTGGAGCATCGATCCAACGTGCCAAGGTTGTGGGTTCTAGCCCCAGTCAGGGCACACACAGGAATCCACCGATAAATGCTTAAGTGGATAGAAAGCAAATCAGTCCTCTCACCCCCTCTCCTTCTCCCTCTCCCTCTCCCTCTCCCTCTTCCTAGCTCCATTCCTCTCTTTAAAATCAATAAAAATAAATTATTTGAATAGTTTAATTAATTAATTAGTAAAACGGACACTTTCCCCATAATCTAGCACTGTTGTTGCCTTACTGCTAGTGATTTAACCCATCTATATAGTGACAGAAAAAATGAGATCGGTATAGGACTCTAGTCTGTGCTCTTTGTTCCATGCAGTTTCTATTGTCTCGCTGCTCTTGTGACTCCTCCCTGTGTTCAGTTACTTTTGCAGTAGCGACCAAGTGACCGCTTTCTCCATTAAAAAGAGTCCATGGCTCCCGGTTCCAGAAAGAACCGCACTGGGGTTGAGCTCTTGTTTTTCTATCGCTCCGCCGGGCCAGCACGGATCAAGGCCATCTATCAGCTTTGCATCTTTGAGGTGGAACTTCAAAGGCCTGGCTTCCCTTTCTGGGTCACGATGACCCATAACTTTCATCTTCTCCACTCTACCTCTGCCTCCGCGGGGCTGCACCGTCTCTGCGGAGCGGTGAGCAGCTTCGCATCCGGTGCCTCAGCAAATATTTATTGAGGGAGTTAGCAAATTAATCATTTAACCTTCCCCGTGGCATCTTCCAAAACAGCCACGGAGGACAGGAGCTCTTATTTAAAAAAAAAAAAAAAAGGAGGTGCCCCAGCTGAAACGCCTTTTCAAATAACCAGATTAGCAGCTTTTTTACCAACGCTGACATTTTGTTCTCAAACCACCTGCTTATGTAACTGACCTTATTAAGGCTGTTGACACCTCCTTAAGTTATCTTTGGAAACCGAAATCAAACCCCAATACAAATTATGGTCTTGCCAGGTTTAGGAACTGACATTCTGATGTGTTCAGAATTCCGTATTGCATTCGCAAATACAACTCTAATCTCGGGTGGAAAAGGGGGAGAACGAATCCAATCAACAAGTGAATAATGAATAAAATGATCGTTGATTAACTGAAGCATGAAAACAAAAATAGGAGCGTAGACTGGAGCGCAAGCTGCTAATTTCCTAATAGAAGACAAGCATTAGCTGGTTGATGAAAATTTTGGTTTTGACATTTATCTGGGAGATGGTTTCTTAGCAAACCTAAGAACTACAGAACCATGTCAATAAACATTATCCCTGGGACAGAAATCATAGCCAGCATCTGGAACAGTCAGCAGAGTCGAAACTTCAAATAAAGTGTTCTGTTTAGAAGTTGGGTCCATGAAAACAAAGTCATGGAATGATGCCCTGGACAGCCAGGCAGGATATGACTTAACCCAGGACTTGTCAGAGGATCAATAAAACCAAGATGGCAGCCTACCTACCAGGCCTGGCCTCACTTCAACAAGTCAGTAATCAGAAATGGGCTCGTTTGGCCCACGATGTAAGCCAACCTCTGAAACAAAGGAAGAGAACTGCCCACAGACATTGCCAATTCACCACAGACCAAAGACCAACCGTGGCTCAGCAGGTCATAAGCTCCTAGACAGCGGAAACAGCCAGATGGTGAGGATGTTATTTACAAATAATACTAATGTTTGGTCTAACTCTGAACTGCCTGTTCATAAAATCGTCAAGTGAAGATGAGCTTCCATACAAACTTGATTTAACTGAAGATGAAACCAAATTTTATTTTATTTATTTGTAATATGTTTTAATTTATTTCAGTGAGGGAAGAGAGGGAGAGAGAGAGAGAGAGAAACATTGATGAGAGAGCAACATTGATTGAATGCCTCCTGCATGCCCTCTATTGGGGATCAAGTCCACAAACTGGGCAAGTGTCCTGACCAGAATTGGACTGGCAACCTCCTGATGCAGGGGATGATGCTCAACGAGGTGAGCCACACTGGCCGAGCGAAAAATCAAGTTTTTCAGAGGGATGGGACTTATCTAATCCCATGTACCTCTCTCTGGGAGAGTTAGAACTGGACCTCTGGACCCCTAACTCCAACCAGGGTCTCTTCTCACTTTAACATTAACCATAAAGCATCTACACATTGCCCTGCCTGCAGCTGACTTTTAATAAAACTTGGCGCACAGATCGTGTCAATCGTAATTATGTATTAGCCTGAGCAGATCTGACTTACATAATTAGGGAGAGGGCCCTCTTTAAGAAAAAATGAGAACACAAAGATGGAGACCCTCCTGTGTCCTTAAAATGGGCCTCATTAGTGAGGGGCCTTTGCAGCTCAAGCTGCATAAGTTTCGTGGTCCTTGTGCCCCTGCCCACTGGCCTTTGTGCCATCCCTGTGCAAAGACAGGGAGACAACCAGCGAGGCCATTATTCAACGTGGGGGACAGGGATTGATCGTGTGCGCTGATGGAAAGAGTATTGATTGTGTAGGGCTGCTGTCACAAAGCACCACAAACTAAACGCCTTAAAGCAACAGGAATTTCTTGTCTCAGTTCTGGAGGCTGGCGGTTGAAAATCAAGGTATCATTGAGGCTAAGTTCTCTCCAATGATTCTAGAGAAGAATTCTTCCAGCCTCTTCCAGCTTCTGGGAGGTTCTCCCTAATCCTTGGCTTGTTTGGCTTATAAATACCACCCCCCCACACACAGTCTCTGCCTCTGATATTGCCTGACCTGTGTGCGTCTGTCTCTGATTTTTCTCCTCTAGAACACCAATCTTACTGGATGAAGGTCCACCGTAATCCAGTGTGAGGTGTAAGCGAAGTACAGAAACCGGCACATACTTAAACTGGGAGCTGACTCCGTTCTGGCACATGCGTATACCCTTGTCCCACTTTAATTTTCTTCTTGGCATTTAGTACTGTCTGGTTTGTCTGTTTATAATCTGTCTCTATCTCTGAACTACACATTCCATTAGAATAGAAATACTATCTCTTTGGGGTTTAGAATAGTCACTTATCGTCAGGAAGTACTTAGTGAGTAGTTGTTGGATGGATGGATGGATGGATGGATGGATGGATGGATGGATGGAAGGAAGGAAGGGTGGGTGGGTGGACGGATAGATGGATGGATGGGTGGATGGATGGATGGGTGGATGGATGGGTAGATGGATGGATGGGTGAATGGATGGATAAATGGAAGGAAGGAAGGAAGGAAGGAAGGAAGGAAGGAAGGAAGGAAGGAAGGAAGGAAGGAAGGAAGGAAGGAAGGAAGGAAGGAAGGGTGGGTGGATGGGTGGATGGATGGATGGGTGGGTGGAAGGATGGATGGGTGGATGGATGGAAGGATGGAGGGAGGGAGGAAAGGAGAGGTAGAGCCCAATTATAATAACAGGAACACAGTGTCAGGGTCAGACTAAGCAGAATGGCTGGCTTTGTGTGGGAGCTGGAGTCCTCAGTGGCTCTCTTCCTGGTACAGTATTTTACGTCCAGATTAATCCAAGATCGAGGAAGCCAAATAAGTCTCCTCCTGCACGCCAATCCCAGGCCATTGGATAGAGCTGCCTGGAACGCTCTGAGGAGGACTCTCAGGTTGCAATGCTCTGGGCCTAGTAGAAATGAAGGCGGTGGTCCATTGGTGATGTCGATCTTGGGTAGACAAGTAGGAGCAGTGGCAGGCATCTTTGCCGTCGCTTTCCTAGAAATTACAAGTGGTACCTCGAGATACGAGTGCCCTAACATACGAGATTTTGAGATACGAGCCTCGAGCGAGCAATTTTTGCTTTGAAATACGAGCAACAGTTGAGATAGGAGTAATCTCTCGGATCGGCCGGCTGCACACGACCCACCAGTTTACCACGACTCGAGCGTCTCATAGTTTCCCACGCCTCAAGGTTACGGAACGAATTAAACTCATATCTCGAGGTACCACTATACTGTGGAGCTGATCCTGCCGGTGGGGGCTAACTGATCGCAGCTGTGGAAAAAGCTGAGGCGGGGGGAAGGCAGGACCTGACGGTGACGTTTTTGCAATGCCATTCACCGCCTGTGCAGGCTGTGATCACACGGAGGCTGACAGTTCTGTGATTACAGGCCCCGGCATCCCTCTGAATGAGCCCTGTTGATTTTCAATGGGTCATAATAACACTCTGATAACATCTGCGTCGGAAAAGGATGCGGGGCACTAGAGGCCTTCCTTGCCCTTCACCGGGCTTGCGTTCCGGTGACAATGGCCACAGTCGCTCAGTGAGGACTGGTGCTGGCCCCCTTCTCACTCCTCAAGTGTGATCTCTTTTGCAACAGATGGCTGTGCGGCCACGCACCTGGCGTCTGAGGAAGCCTCATCTGACAGCCATTGAGGGAAAAGCCTGCTCCCTCCAGCTCTGGCGCTTGCTGCAATCCAGCCTTGTCACAGCAAGCCGCAAGGCTAAGGGGTCTGCCATTAACATCAAGCGTCTCTTCCAAAATCATCCCCTATTTGTTCAAGAGGCGGCGTCTCTTTCTCCGTTAGAAAGAAGAGAGCCGCTTCCCTTCAGCCTTGTTGAAAGCCTGGGTGCGGCCTAATATTCTGTGAAATCTTGGGATCTGAGTGGCTCAGAGGCTGAATCGACACAATATAAATGAGGTGTTGAATGTCTCAAGGCTTTCTCCCAAAGTATGGCGGCCTTTCCAACTGGATTTCACTGGTATCTGCAACCCTTTCATGTATGCAGTGACCAGGTTTGGGGGTTCTGTCACCCTTGGTATTGCCATGACGACACCCACATTGGTGTGTGTGTGTGTGTGTGTGTGTGTGTGTGTGTGTGTGTGTGTGTATTCTTCCACATCCATACCCATTTTTAGGCCTTTTTACTACCTTTCAATACATATCTTTATATTTTTCCATAAAGTTTCTTGGATTTATTTTTTTTTATCTGTTTCTAGTTACTTCTTATTTTGGGATGCTATTATGATTTTTCATCACATTTTATAAATGTATTGCTGATCAATATGAGTTCAATTGCTTTGTTGCTTTTTTGGTTCTCGCTTTTGCTGATGGTTTACCCAGCCACTTGGCTAAACTTTCTTATTAATTGTAATATTTTATCTGTTGATTCCTTTGGATTGCCTACGTAGACCATTATGCTCGATTAGTATCACTTTTAAGGTCCTTTTATTTCTATCTTACTTCCTCCCCTTACTGAACCAATTGGGACTGCTATTACAACATGAACTAGAAGTGGAGGTGGTAAGCCCACTAGTTTTATTCCTGCCATTAAAGGAAACATTTTCAGTACTTCATTATTTGTGATACTTGCTGTGGGAGTGCTTTCAGTAGATGTTTTTAAATGAATGTAGTTTCTTCCTATTGAGAAATCTAATGCTCAGCCCTATCTAATATATTATTAAACACATGAAACTTATACATTCATTTCAATTTTTGTATTTCTCATTTTCAGTTCTAGTTTGTTCTGTTTCAGAGTTACTTGCCTGTTATTTCTAATGCTCAGATTTTCAAGCTTTTCTTATATCCATTACAGTTGGGAATTTCCAGAATATCTACAGGTCTGCTTCTGAAGTCTGTTTTTATCTGGTGGTGCCTTCTATCCTTCTGATTCTTTTACTATGAAACACTCATTTTTTGGCAGTTCGTCTCTGGGAATCATTTGAGGCCCGGGAAGACAGCTGGGTTCCTCCAGAGATGATTAAGTTGCTTCTACTCATGGTCCTGGTCGCACTATCATTTTCTGTCTAACTTTAAATCAAATTCTTTGTTCGGGTGCCATCCTATTTGAACTCAGGCTTCCAATTAGCATGTGCGGTTGAGCTTTTGACTAAAAAATCTGAGAGAACTTGTTTTTTCCTCTGATGAGTACCAAGTTTTGAGATGGGTAATTTTTCCGCATCTCGAAGAAGAGGAAGAGACTAGTCCTTTACTTCCCTCACCTTATTACCCTGAGCTTTCTCCTCTCTCTTTTTCCTATAAGCTCATGAAAAACAAACAAACATAATACAAATATTAAGTTCACCAGGATCAGCAACTCTACACAAAACATCATAAACCCTCCTGTTTTGTTTTGTTTTGTTTGTTTGCTTGTTTGTTTCAGTAAATTAAACCATGTCCTCCTCCCTGTGCTTCTACTGGTTACTGTATTGTATACCTTAAGAGGTGAGAGTATCTGATGTTGTCTTTTTAGTTTAGTAATTGAGTCAAAGGTAGTATACTCATTTCAATATTTAAGTCACCACTTTAGGGCTTTATCACTAAACTGGAGACCCGGTGCATGAAATTCATGCATGGGAGAAGGTCCCTCAGCCCAGCCTGCACCCTCTCCAATCCAGGACCCCTCGGGGAATGTCCGACTGCTGGGCTCAATCCCTCAGGCAACTGGCAGTCAGACATCCCTCTCACAATCCTGGACCTCTGGTTCCTAACCGTTTGTCTGCCTACCTACCTGATCGCCCCTAACTATCTCTGCTTGCCTGCCTGATCACCCCCCAACTGCCCTCCCCTGCTGGCCTGATCACCCTCTAACTGCTCTCCCCTGCCAGACTGATTGCCCCTAACCATCTCTGCCTCAGCCCCTGCCACTGTGGCTTTGTCCGGAAGGACATCTGGAAGAGGTCTAATTAGCATATTACCCTTTTATTAATCAGTATAGATAGAAAGGAATAGGCACTTATGAAAGTTGGGACTGGGAAGAATATTGTGTGATACAGGTAATATGCGTGCCAATGTTGTAGAAGAGGAACGCCTAGACTTTAGCTTTCCGAAGTGAAGCCTCTTTATTTTACAAATGAGGAAATTAATGACCAGAGATGCAATGCCATATAATAGATCACGCAGCTAATAAATGTCAGAGTCGGGGCCAGACACAATCCAACGTCGCTTTCATTCCTCTTACACCAGTGTCTCCGAAACTATATTCCGTGAAATAAGAGTTTCACCATGAACTGCTCCCCAAAGAGTTCTTTGATCAAATATAGTGAGGAAATTCGGCATCCGAGTACGCACTCTGGGAGCCTTGCAAAGCATGCACCATCCCCCAGACTCAGGGACGTTGTGAAATAAACAGTTCTGTTTAACTATCACTTCCCAGAGTCATGAGACCAAAAAGGACCCTTTTCTACAGAGCACCTGTAAAAAGTGCACTTTGTGCTCCCAGAGTGATGTAGGAAATGGTCTCCTGATGAAAAGTCACCTCCGCCACTTTCTAAGTGGCATGGAACTCTGCGCAGTCATTACACCCCAACAACACAAAGAGGGTCCTGCGGCACATCCTGCTTTATGACATCCTACGTGGCGTGGGCATGCTGGCAGCACACATCAAAAATGTCTCCCTCGCCTCAACCGGTGTGGCTCAGTGGAGAGAGCGTCGGCCTGTGGACTGAAGGGTCCCAGGTTCGATTCCAGTCAAGGGCATGTAACTTGGTTGCAGGCACATCCCCAGTGGGAGGTGTGCAGGAGGCAGCTGATCAATGTTTCTCATCAATGTTTCTAACTCTCTCTCTCTCTCTCCTTTCCATTCTATAAAAAAATCAATAAAATATATTTTTTAGCTGAAACCGGTTTGGCTCAATGGATAGAGCGTCAGCCTGCAGACTGAAAGGTCCCAAGTAGGATTCCAGTCAAGGGCACATAACTTGGTTTCGGGCACATCCCCAGTAGGGGGTGTGCAAGAGGCAGCTGATCAATGTTTCTCTCTCATTGGTGTTTCTATCTCTCTATCTCTCTCACTTCCTCTCTGTAAAAAATCAATAAAATATATTTTAAATATACATATATATATTTAAAAAGTCTCTCTCATTATGAATTTGAACCGGCAGTTTATATAAATTAAAAATAATATTAATCTTAGTATAACGGATTAGAGAGGACTTCCACTTCCAACTCTGACGGAGTATCCTTTATCAAACCACACACCCTCTCCCCCTTGCTAGGAACAACTATAAATGCTTCATAAACTATTACAAAACAGCTGCTCAGAGACTGCATCCATCAATCAAGGCTGCCTACGTGGACAGGCCAAGACCCCAGAGAGAAGAGAAGGGCTTCCCACAAGCCTCCCCTTCTTTCCTCCGGATTTGTCAATAAAGTGGGGTCGGGGGGGCCAAGCAGAAAGTAACCTCTCAGAGCTCTTGGTAGTTTCATGGGGCGACAGAAATAAAAGCCGGGGTTTCAGGCGACCAACACACCGGTGCCCAAAGTCTTCAAAGCCCGAAGGAAAGGAAGCTGCAGATAAGTGGGCCCAGCGTTCTGTCTGTGTGGGTTTTCTAATGAGGTTTTCTAATGCTGATGCTCACATGACACTCCACCCAAAGCAACAGCGATGAGGTGAAAAGGGAAGCTGAGTCCTCGGGAATTTTTTAAAAAGAAAACTCTCCAAATAGCATCAGAGTCATTCAGTACCTGTACATCTAATAAAGAAGGTGCAAAAAAAATGTTTAAAGACCTAAACAAATTGAAGAATCCCTACCCACTTACCAGAAATCCCTGCTTTATATTTATATAGCGGTGGGTGGAAAATAAACATCTATTTGCTACACCAATGACATTTAGGGATTTATTTGTTACAACAGCTAGTGTTATTTTAACTTAAAAGCTTGGCTGAACATGCATACCGGCATGACAGAATTATTTCAAAGATCAATTAATGAACTATGAGATTTTTTATTAGGTTTCATTTCAGAGTGGGGTTTTTGTTTGTTTTTTTTTTTTTATGGGATTCTTAAATGTTTTTATTGATTTTTGGAGAAAGAGGAAGATAGAAGGATGGAGAAATAGAAACATCAATGATGAGAAAAAAATTATTGATTGGCTGCCTCCTCCACACCCCCTGGGCATGTGCCCTGACCAGGAATCAAACCAGCGACCTCTTGGTTCATGGGTCAGTTCTCAACCACTGAGCTACACGGGCTGAGCATCGTTTCAGAGTTTTCACTGATAATGTGCCTCTCTCCAGCTTGCACCCGGCGCATTTCAGAAAGCCCAGAGGTGGCTTTCCTATTTGTCAGGCCTCCGAGGTTGGTGGAGCCAAATTGGTCGCAAGAGAATCCTCAGGTCCAAGGCAGGGAGTCTGGGAAGAAAGTCTCTTTCATGGTATTTGGGTCCTTAATCTCCAAACAGCCCAATGAGGGGTAGAGATCAGAGGTCCTTTGCCCACCCCCTGCCCAGCGGTGCTTCTTAGAATAAGAAGCTCTGACCTCTGTGCCTGGTGAACGGGCAAGCTGACGGTGTGATTCATGTGACCCAAATCCAGCTGCTGTATGTGTTTGTCGGGCACAAATTAGATTCCTGGGCTGGAAGATCATGCAGATCCATTTGAAGCCACATTCATGCTGCGAAGTAAACAGGAGAACTCGTCTATAAAGAAGCCAGAGAGGAATGCTCATTCTCCGGAGCAAACCAGGGGCCAGAGAGCATTTGAAGAGAGAGAGAGAGAGAATATAGAGCAACGGTTCTCAACCTATGGGTTGCAACCCCTTTGGGGGTCGAACAACATTTTCACAGGGGTCGCCTAAGACCATTGGAAAACACAGATACGATTCATAACAGTTGCAAAATTACAGTTATGACGTAGCAACAAAAATAATTTTATGGTTGGGGGTCACCACAACATGAGGAGCTGTACTAAAGGGTCGCAGCATTAGAAAGGTTGAGAACCACTGATACAGAGACTACCTGACAGAGTCCCTCTCCCTCGGGTGCCTCGTTATTCTTCCCACAAATGAGTCCCTGGCGCTGCCTCTCCACTTCCAATAAATTCCCTCTGATTTGTGCTAATTGGAGTTGGCTTCTGTTGTTTGTAGCCAAGAGCCCCTGATTGAGACAGAGCGGGTTATGACAGTCTGCAGCCAGGAGTCTGAAGAGGAGATGAGTCCTGCCTTCCCTCAATTTTCCTCCTGTCAGAGTCTAGTTCTCAAGATATTAAAGACCTAATTTTCATATAGATAGGCAAGAAAGCACATGTCAAAGTTTTATTCGATTCGTGAAGGAAGGGACTGGGAGGGTGGCCGCGCTGGATCAAAAGAGAAGATGAGAAAATAGGATTTCTGCCATCAGCGCAGGGAGAAAAGAGGCTGCAGGTTCAGATACAAACTGGCTGGGATCCAGGGGAGCAGTGAAACCGTGCTGTGTGGGGCTGTCCTCTCCACGGGACAGGAAATGAAATCATCACCCTCCTACAAGTACTGTACAAGGCCTGAGCCTGCGGGAACCCCTTTCCACGTCCCGTGTGATTCAAGGCTCCCGGTTCAGGGTTCGGGTTCTGGAGGAGGCCACACGCAATGAAGAGAAACTAGAAAAGCATTAATTTGGCGATATTGGGGGGCCAGACGGGAGCCTTCCTCTAGT
>PVJN01018278.1:0-39226 GCA_004026805.1 Lasiurus borealis
ATAGTTTCCTTCTTTCTAAAACTGAATAATATTTTATCATATATATATAATATTTTATTTATAGATTTACCTGTCAGTGGATATTCATTCCTGCCCTGCCCCCCACATCTTGGCTATTGTGAATAGTGTTGCAATGAATATGGGTGTGTTAATATTTTTTTGAGATCCTTATTTCAATTCTTTCTTATAAACGCCAGTACTAGGATTGCTAGATCATTTAGTCTTCCTATTTTTAATATTTGAAAAACCTCAAACCTCTATTCTCTGCTAGTTTTCCAAAGTGGCTATATTAATTTACATCCCCACCAACTGTGTACTAATGTTTCTTTTTCTCCACATCTTCAACAGCACTTAATTGCTTGTGTTTTTTATAATAGTTACCCTAATAGATGTGAGGTGATACCTTATTGTAGTTTTGATGTGCATTTCCCTGAGGTCTAATGATATGGAAAGCCTTTATACATATTGTTGACCTTTCATATGTTTTCTTTTAAAAAATATGTAGGCAGATTGTTTGTCCATTTTTAAATTAAATTATTTGGTATTTTACCATTGAGTTCTAGGAGTTTCTTATATATTTTGGATATTAACCCTTTAGCAGATATATGCTTGGCAAACATTTTCTCTCATTCCTCAGGCTACCTTTTTACTCTATTGATTGTATCTTGTGCTGTGTAGAGCGTTTTAGTTTAATAGTCCTATTTCCCTATGCTTACTTTTGTTACCTGAGCTTTGTGTCATGTCCAGAAAATCAGTGCCAAGACCAATGCCAACAAGCTTGCCTCCTACATTTTCTTCTAAGAGTTTATGGTTTAAGGTCATACATTTAAGTCTTTAAACTACTTTGGGTTGATTTTGGGGTATGGTGTATGATAATGTATGATAATGATCCAATTTTATTCTTTTGTGTATGGCTATCTGGTTTCCCCTGCACCATTATTTCCCTAATGTGTTTTCTTGCCACTCCCCTGTTAGCGATCAAGTCACCATTAATGTGTGTATTTGGGCACTTGAGTTTTAAGGCCTTACTACGTGTATATCTTTGATAAATCCTGAATAAACAAAAATGTTGGTTTATTAAAGTCGAGCTAAAAAAAAAAACACAACACCTCACTTGAATACTTCTGAATCTGAACCAGAAGTGGCTTCTTTGCATGAACATGATTTATGGAAATGTGTTTACCCAATTCTTAAACATATTTGATTAGTTGAACTACACCCAATTCCTTCAAGCGAAGTGCTTTTATTGTTTCCTTTTAGCAGATGAGAAAACTGAGATGTTAGGCAGTTTGCCCAGTTCCACATCCTAAATCACCAACAGGGCTGGGATTAGCGTTGAGGGAGCTTGGACTCCCTTCATATATTCACATCCCTAAATCCATAGGTCTGATAAAATGCTTTTAGAAGCTGAGTTATTGTTATATTTGCAAAGATTGTAAATTACTTTGATTTTATTTGAGCAAAATAAAAAAAAAGCAGAACAAGCAGCTGTAAGTATCTTAGAAGGACTTGGTTAATACTTTCGTCATTTAGTTCATTAATAAAGTATGTGTGTTGTGGCGGAACTTGAGTCACTAAGATTCATAATAGTAGAATGTCTTCCTTCACAACATTGAAGTGAGAGGGACATAGCAATTGGTTGCCTCCACATGGTTCCCAACCAGGGCCAGGAGTTGAACCTGTAGCCCAGGTATGTGCTCTTGATTGGGAATCGAATCAGAGACCCTTCAGTGCTGGGGCTAACGCTCTAACCACTGAGAGCATGCTTAACGGCTAGGGCAGAATGTCTTTATTTTAAATGTCATTTTAGTTCTTGCTTTATTTTAACTAATGTTCAAAATTTATTTTATGTTTCAGAGAAGGACAATGTTATGTAATTTTTCCTATACAGTAGCAGCAATTCACAGGAAATAATTTATTCTTTTATACCTCTCTGTTTCATTTAGGCTATAATCAATGGAAAAAATTTCTTTGAATGAGAATTAATAAAAGAAGAAAAAAAAGAAATGCTAATAAACAAGAGAAAATATTATTCATTTATTTTTAAAATATATCATTTATTTTTTTGAGGTTTTCTTAGATATTTATGATAAAAATAGGTGAAGTGGAAGAGTTAATTGTGGTTTGATTAATTAATATTGTAACACATTTTGGAGTCTTAAAGCATTTACCATAATTTAGTCTCCCACTAAAAGTTGATGAGTCCAAGAATTAAATTGATGGGTGTCAAATGCACCCATCAGACCTTCATGAACTTGGATACCTCATTAACCTAAGAAATTGTTCTGGCTGTTAAGATTGTTGAAAACTTTACCCATGTATTTGTTTTCCACTTATGTGAGTCATAATATAGATCCACTTATTCTTATTAAAAACTCTAAATGACAAAGAAGGGAAAAGGTAAAAAATTATTGTTTGGAAATAATCTGTTATGATTACATATCATCTGAATGTATAAACAGAAAACACAAATCTTCCATTAAATGTCAAAGCTTTGTCCTAGTAAAATTGCTTATGTATGACAGAGCTTTTGTAAAAAAGTTTTTTTCCTTACCTATTTTCAGTTAAAAAAAAAGGCAATACAAGCCCTAGCCAGTTTTGCTCTGTGGATAGAGTGTCTGCTTGTGGACTGAAGAGTCCTGGCTTTGAAGATTCTGGTCAAGGTCATGTACCTAGGTTGCAGGATCCTCCTCTGCCAGGGCCCTGGTCAGGGATTGTGCAGCAGGCAACCAATCCATGTGTTTTCTCTCACATCAATATTTCTCTCTGTCTTTCCCTCTCTTCCACTCTCTAAAAACCAATGGGAAAATATTCCCAGGTGAGAATTTAAAAAAACAAAACAACAACAACATGAAAATAAAACTGAGTTGAAATAACACAGAAATTAAGAGGAATCCCACCTTTTTTTTTTAATCCAAATCAACCATGTTCTCATTTGTAATTATGTTGAGATCTGCATTATTTAGGTGGTTATCTACTTGTGTAGCTCCTTATAACCAGTATGGGGGAGAGAAAAACATGTTGATTTATTAAAATGTTATGTACACTAGCCTTATAAAATAGGAAGATGGCATTGACCCTAGGAAAGCAAAAAAAAAGGTCACTTGAATGAATCCTCTCTCTCTTTCAGCTACTTTTGTGTCAGTTGCAGAGTTAATCTGTAGTATTTTTTAACTGTTATGAAGCTGGTGTACAGACTCTGTAAGCTCCCTGTTCATGGTAGGTGTATCTTACCAAGACAGCCTACTCCAGGGGGTTTCCCATGGCCAGGACATGCATCTTGGTGTCTGAGGGCTTTATCTGAAGGCTCCACTCGCCGCAGGGTCACAGCGACATGCTAGGGAATTAGTCTTCTCAGGCATAACATAAACCCCACAAGGGACAAGAGTCAGTATATAAGACACTATTTTCTTCCCCCATTACTCTTAGGATAGAAAACTCCCTAGACAGTAAAGGACTTCATGGTCCAATGCAGTATGAAGGAAGGTGTATTAAAGCAACACCAGGTCAGGCAAATGTAGGTTTACAACTGTGGGTATCAGAAATACAGTTTATTCTTGTACTATTGTTTATTAATTATTGTATTATTTTCCAAATGAACAATTGTAACTTATTTTGCCTACAGTGTTTATCTCAGCTCACTCATTGCATTTATTCATTTGTCAAATATTTGCTTCACCCAACTTTTACATTTGGCTATTGTAAATAATTGTATCCTATAACGTCAATATTTTTTTTCAGTAAGGATCTATTTCTTTTGACTAAGTAAATTTTGAAATGACTGCCAGTTTTATAAACTTCAGAGACCACATATTTTACTATTAAAAGTTTATTCTCCATTCATTGAGTGAAGGTTGTATCTGTTCTAAATTATTGTTGCAGATTATAAACAGCACACTGGGGTTCATATAAGTTAAGAAAAAACATTATATACTATCAAAGACAATTTCAGCAAAATCTAAGTAGGATAATTGTGACAGATATAATATTTTATAACAATGTTTTAATGATGTTATTATGCTACTAATAGTAATTTCTATTTATTGTACATTAGCCAGACATTCTGCAAAGCTGTTTATATTTATAATCTTATTTAATTCTCAGATTAACACTGTTAGAAAGCTGTTTTTTTACCATTTAAAATGTGAGAAAACAAGTTTAAAGCAGTAAAGTAAGTTTCCTGAGACACAGCGGATCAGGAAAGTAACTCAAATGCGGTAACTAGAGTCCATATTCCTTAACAGTAAGTGATGCCTAAATAATAATTTTGAAGTTGAAAAAAATTTATTAAATGGATAATTATCACATTAGCAGATTTCTGAGTAAATGATAAAAAAAAAAATAATAGCTGACTCTTGAAATTCAGGATTTTATGAAGGAGATGATTTTTATCCATTTTGGTAATAGAAAAGACAAAAGAATTTCTAAAATTATAAAATGACTCCTCTAACTTCAACACCTTAACATTCTTATTATTTTAAAATATATTTTTATTGATTTCAGAGAGGAATGGAGAGGGAGAGATAGATAGGAACATTAATGAGGAGAGAGAAAATTAATTGGCTGACTTCTGCATGCCCCACATTGGGGATCCAGCCCACCACTAGGGCATGTACCCTGACCAGGAATCGAATCATGACCGCCTGGTTTATAGGTTGACATATAACCACTGAGCCATGCCAGCCGGGCCATTCTTATTTTTCTTAATGACACTTTTTTTACCTTAAAATGTTTTGACTCTAGTATTTTTTACTCTAGTATATATTTGAAGTGCGAAAAAGAGGGGAGGGATGCATTTTTGTGAAGAAGAAAGCACATTAGTATAATTTTCTTACTTGTCTGTGGGAAACATCTATTAAAATTAGTATCTCAATATAAAATGTTCCTTATAAATATTTAACTTGTGAATAATGTGATCGATTTAGTGAAATTAGGAAATCGGCTCCCTTCACTGTAAAAATTACTTCTTGTACTTTGTGACATAAAATCACCACTTGTTTTTTCTGCCTTCTTCTACATTTGCAGCATAAACCAGGTATTTAAGCTGCACCTTTGCTAAGACCACATTTATGTATAACTAATATATCTTCATAATTCTTGTGCCACAGGAAGTTATTTACTCACCTTATTGTTACTGTGTTCTTTGGCTATCTAAAGTTATTTTACATAATAAGTGAGGTTGTAAAACTCTTTAGGATTGTATCATTTAATGGAATTTTTCTATGTTCATTTATATTATTTTATCTTGGCTGATTCAATAATTCATTAGGGAGAACTGTTTTTGGAGTTGCTAACTCAGAGAGGGAAAATGAGAAAGACAGATTACCCCTGAGTAAAAACCTTATTAACAACTCTCTCATGAATTAATCCTTTCTGGAATGCTGCCATCATTTATTTTTTGGCATGCTGACATATTAGATTTCATACCTGTAGTTTTCATGAACATACCAAAAACATTCTTCTAATTATGATAGCACTTGGGAATATTCAACCTGAACTGACTTGAGATTCTACTATAAAAAGGAATGAGATACAACATTAAAAGTTATTAGTCTATTATTAAGAGATAAAAGAAGCAATAGAGAAACTCATAAATGAACTAAAATATGCTCCTCAAAGATTAGGCAGTAATAATTGCTACCAATGGTAATTGTTCATATAGAGACACTAGGAGAAAGATATTTTAGTTTCTTTCATTGAAAATATTGAGCTTTTCTAAAATGACTAATTAAGAAATACTGGGTTCATAACTGAAAATTCCACTTATGTAGGAATCTGCCTACTTGTGTGCCATTGAATTTGATTTCATAAAGTTTTGTATGAAATACAAATGCCACAATCATAATTGCATATATTGAAATTAAGAAACATATTTAATGAAGATAATAAAGACTGGATAAATAAAATGAACAAGTAAATTCTAGACAATTTTGATTTAGTTTAAAATATTTATTAAGCACCTTCTATTCATAAAACAAGGCATACTGGTAGGGATATTTAAAAATCTATAAATTTTGGTCTAACTCCTGCAATAAATTAGGGATTAATAAAAGTTGATAAGTAAACAAAATACAAAGAACAATATGAAAATATTCAGAAATATATACAAATACATTTCATAACTACTCAAATCTTTGAAATCAAACAGAATTTAAATCAATTCCCTTATATCTTTTCTATTAAACAGGGCAAGCTTCTATTTGGTTTTGGAGAACAAGGAGGGCTGGGCTATTTAATAAAATAGTTAATTTCAAGTAGATCTGAGGGAAGGATAGAATTCCAAAAGGAAGGATGGAAAAAGAATATTCTAGGGAGATAAAAAATACCAGAATGACTCCATTTATTAATATTTGATGAACCTTGGTGCACATGTAAAAGATTTGGGAAATTTTTACCTGTATTTCATAGCTGTAGTCCATGAATATTGATACATTTTATTTTTCATTAATTTTTTAAACTTTATTTTTATTGTTGATACTATTACAGATGTCCTTATTTTTCACTCATTTGCCCCTGCCATTCCTCTTCCCTCTGGCTGTGTGGTTAGGTTATGCATATATGTTCTTTGGCTAATCCCTTCATCTTCTTTCATCCAGTCCCGCCTCCACCATCTGACAGCTGTCAGTCTGTTCCTTGTGTCCATGACTTTGTTTCTATTTTGTTTCTCAGTTTATTTTGTTCATTAGATTCCACATGTGAATGAGGTCAAATCTCCACATTTGCTTTGCATTTTCCTTTTGATTCAAAAGGTCATTTTTATTCACCAGTGGAAGGGCCTTTGAACTCTGAGGTTATCAACGTAGGTTTTGTTTTACTGTGCTCAGAGAGGGCTGTTTTTGTTACTTTGATTCTTTGGAAACTTTGAAAATATGTATTTTGTGGGTGGTCTAATGTAAGAGTTCTTGATGAATGTTTTAAAAATATTTAAAAAGTATATTTTCATCATAGTTTAAATATATAATATATATCATATATACTTTTGGTTATGTTTTTACCATCTACATTTACTAATATTTTGTTCTCTCAGTTTTAGAATTGTCTTAAAATCTGTGTAATTAGTGGGTTTTTGTCTGTCTCTCCTTGCGTTGCCTATGGTTTCTGCTCTAAGAATGTTGTTGCTGTGTTTTATTTATTTTTTTTTTGGGGGGGGGAGGGTCATAAATATTCATCGCTTTTATTTGCTTTCTCCTAGCACATAATATGCATACAAAATGTGAATAAATCATAAGGGTAGTGTTGAATTAATTTTAACAAAGTGAGCACACCCATGCAGGCAATCAATGAATGAGAACATCATCACCCAAAGATTCCCTTGGCTCGTCCTTGTTACTAACTCTATTCTACCCCACTTAGGTAACCTTATACTGGCTCGAAAATCAAGTTTAGCTTTTCCTATTTGTGAATTTCATATAAATAAAATGATGCCATTTTTCTAACCTCACATGATGTTTGTAGGATTGTCCATATTTCACAGAACAATAATTTGTTCATTATCATTAGAGATAAGCGTTCCATTAATTGCTGGTGTTGATTGAGATGGGCTGCTCAGATCTTCCTTCAAGGAGGACTTGCTGCCCAGCTTTGGGGAGCATTGTCAGCAGCTGGCCTCCAGCTGTCATCTGTTTCATCTGCAGAGAATTTCCTTGATACTTATATGACTTTATATTTAAATGTTTCATTTATAATGGTAAATGCCATGCCATTATTTTATGGAAAGTTATATTTTTCTAATGGTATACTAATTTTAACTAACAAACTAATAACTTCATAAATTGCATACTTAGCCTTATTTTTGTTGTTGTTATTACTCTTTCTTCGTTATTATTAGTGTTGAAATAATCTAATAATTTTTCATTCTCAAACCTCTCGTTTCCTTCATAACTGATTTGTTTTAAAATATATTTTTTACTGACTTCAGAGAGGAAAGGAGAAGTAGGCAGAGATAGAAACATCATTGATGAGAGAGGATCATTGATTGTCTGCCTCCTACATGCCCTCAACTGGGGATCGAGCCTGACACTCAGGCATGTGTCCTTGACCAGAATCAAACCTGGAACCTTCAGTCCACAGGCCAAGGCTCTATCCACTGGGCAAAACCAGCTAGGGCTCATGATTTAAATAATATCACTTTACTCTCAAATTCTATAAGCAATTAACAATGAAATACCACTTTTCATTTGAAATTCAAGATACTAGTGCATATTGTATTTAGCTAATGGCAAAAGAAAAAGTGAAAAATGAAAAAAAGGCAGAAGTAGCATACTTTAGGGCATGGGAGAAATTAAGCTTACTGTGGCTCATACATAAGTTGTACTTACAATTATTAAAATCTATACAAATAGGAACGTGCTTTATAATCATGTTATAAAGGGAATTTTGTTCCATATTTCAAGATTAATGCTTTAAGATCCAGGGTGATTTTGGCAAAGGTAAAACTGAAAAATCTAAGTGGCATTCTAAAAAATTATAGATAGCACTTAAGTGGTTGTTTTTATTCAAATTTCTCCAGGTCCTGCTTTCTCTAGTTTTGAAAGCTATCTTTCTAAAATTGGGTCCCGCAGTAGCATCTGTATGAAATAAATTAAAGAAACACTTCTAATCAAAACTGGGAAGAAAATGAAGTGGAAGAGGGAAGCCAGCCAAGGGTGTTTTAGGCAATGCCCCCGTGTCAGCAATAAATTCCACCAACTCTTGTTTTTGTTGGTTTTTTTTTTTTGCGTTTTTACTTCCATTTATCATTTGTTGAGGAAGGGATAATGTGAGTTGCCTCTGCTCTCTGTTCTTATATTAGAAAATCTATTGCAATTCCCATTGAGCAGTATCCCACAGAACAGTTATAACTGGGGGCTTGCTTATGAAATCCAACAAACTGTAAAGCTGAGTGTCAATTAGAAAAAAATACAAAGGGATCTGAGGGGAACTGGTTGGGCACAGATAGTTCCCACTGCACTAATCTTAACAACCCAATTCCCTCCACAGACACGTTTAATCTATATCTACACCTAATCTTAGGTATTTTAGAGTTTACTCTTTTTAAATAATTTAAAATACATATGTTGTTGAAAGTCTGTTATATTACTATTTGAATACCTTTTATCATATATAAGAAAATTCTGGCTTTGAAGAGACCTTAATAGTCTTACTTATGTCATTAATAGAGGCCTGATGCATGAAATTTGTGCACAAAGGGATGCGTGTTCTTCAGCCCAGCCTACCCTCTCTAATCTGGGGCCCCTTGAAGGATGTCCAACTGCCCGCTTAGGCCCGATAAGCGGGCAGTCAGACATCCCTCTCACAATTGAAGGATTGATGGCTCCCAATCACTCAATTGCCTGCCTACCTGATTTCCCCCAGCTGCTTTTGCCTTCCAGCCTAATCACCCCCTGACCATTCTTCTGCCAGCCTGATAGAAGCCCAACTGTTCCACTGCTGGCCTGATTTGCCCCTAACTACCTTCCCGTGCAGGCCTGCTCACCCCCAAGTGCCCTCCTTTTCTGGGCTGGAAACACATAAATGCCCTCCCTTGCCAGCCTGACCACCCCCAACTGCCCTCTCCTGTAGGCCTGGTCCTTCCCAACTGCCCTCCCCTGCTGGCCTGATCACCCCTAACTTCCTTCCCCTGAAGGACTGCCTCCAACTGCCCTCTTCTGCAGGACTGCCCCCAATTGCCCTGCCCTGGAGGCTTGGTCTCCCCAACTGTCCTTCCCTGCCAGCCTGGTCCCCCCAACTGCCCTCCCTAAAAGTCTGGGTTCCCCCTCAACTGCCCTCTCCTGCAAGCCTGGTCATCCCTAACTGCTCTCCTCTGCTGGCCTGGTCCCCCCAACTGCCCTCTCCTGTAAGCTTGGTCCCTCCTAACTGCCTTCCTCTGCCAACCCAGTCACCCTTAACTACCCTCTCCTGCTGGTCTGATTGCCCACAATTGCCCTCCCTTGCCAGCCATCTTGTGTCCACATGGTAGCAGCTATCTTTGACCACATAGGGGCAGCCACCTTGTGTCTTAGAGTGACAATCAATTTGCATATTACTCTTTTAGTGACATAAATACTTTATTATTTCAGGTTAATTTTGTAACATTCTTTAACTGAGTTTACACTTTGTAATGTAACCAGAATATCTCAGTGTTTTTATTTCAAAGTAATTGATGTTATTATAAATAAAATTAAATGCAAAGTCTTGAGGATTTTATAAAATTCTAAAGTTTCAAAAACAACCAACTAGTCAATATCAGGATCAATTAGTTAGTGGCAGGCTATATAAGTTCAGTGGATAGGTCTTTTCATAGTTATATGCTGCAATCTTCATTAATTCCAAATATCTATAGCTGAAAGCATTGTCTTCTGAAATCTTACTATTGAATGCTTCAGTGTGGTAATAATGGCATAGTGGAGTAAAGGATAAGGTTTTAAGATAAGAATAAGTTAATTAATGCTGATGGTATTTTAATTAGAATAGATCCTCTTATTAGTGTATCTGTGAATTACTGTATATTATCTATGCTGTTCCAGCTCACTTTGATTTTGTTGAGATGTAAGCTGCAGGATTTAATGGTTTTATTATTAAAATTCTTTAACCTACATGAACTAAGATATGTTAGCTCAATAGTAAATAAGAGAAGTTTCCAGTAAAAAAAAAATAATCACTAAAAATTTAGCTGAATTTCACTAAACTATAAGAACTTTTAATTTTAAAAGTAGGCCAAGAATGTCTTAAGATTAGATTTTAATAAAGGATTGCAAATACCATATTCCTCTAAATTTTGATGCAGCTAGCAAAACTGTAAGATCTGAAAATAAAGAATCTTTTCTAATAAAGCTATCTGATTATTTGAAAACACATAAGTAAAAGAAGTCTTGTCCTGAATTCATTAAAAAAAAAACATTGGAACGTACTTTATTTTACCTGAATTTCTTCACAAGTTCTGGTTATCATTAAATATTTCTTTCCATTCATGGCTCAAAAGAAGGGATATATTCATTCTTTTAAAAATACACTTGAAAAGCAATTTTGGGTACTATTTACTGACTTTGGTTTTAGCTAGTGCTAAAGAGCAAAAATGTTCAAGCTCTCCAGGTGGCAACAATCCAAGTCAATATATTTAAACTATTATGAAAAATATACTTGTTTATCCTATTAGCTCTACAGCTATGACTCCTGGGTAGGAGAAGTAAAGTTACTTGAATGTGCAAACACCTCAGTTATTTACATGGACTATGACCTCATTAGTAGGAAACATAATGATTCTACCATATCCTCCCACTTATTGAACTTCCTGGCTTAGCATAATCTCTTTAATTGATATACCAAGATTCTTCCTTTGTATTTTCAACATCTATTCACTGAACAATCATCTTCAAATCTCTCCCTTGTCCTTTCAAGAAGTTTATCTAATTATACCACTCATTCCATATCTCATTACAATTTTTTTCATGTAAATAGGATTTTTGTTCAATAAAAGATTAGAGGTTGCGCCTAGCTGTCCTTGCTCAGTGGTTGAGGGTCAACCTATGAAGCAGGAGGTCATGATTCAATTTCTGATCAGGGCACCTCCCTCGTTCAGGGCTTGATCCCCAGTGTGGGGTGTGCAAGATGCAGCTGATCAATGATTCTCTCTCATAATTGATGTTTCTCTCCTTACTCCTTCTCCCTTTCTCTCTGAAACCAATACATGTTTTTTTTTTGTTTGTTTGTTTGTTTTTTTTTTAAAGAAAAGAGGTTTCAAAAGTTGAAGGAGAGACAGTGATGGTGATATTAGAAATCTAAGATGAGAGATCCACAAAAAAATTTTCAAAATTGGTATGTTTAATTTTTTTTTTAATTTGAGGAAAATAGATAATACAACAATGGTATGGAAAACATTCTTTCACATAATCTGGTTGTGAGAAGCAGAGAAAAACAGGCTACACGGATTTCAGATGATGAGCCCTATTGGAAAGATGCTCTCTATCCCTGGAGTGCTAAAAGAGGAAAAAGCCTCAGAGTTATGTATCGTTCTGTCCTTTCACATCTACAGTAACCTTCCACAAATAGATGGTCTCAGAATAACCAACTAATTTAATGATTAATTAAAAAAAGTAGCTCAGGAGGGAAAATGTAAATAAAACTCCACAATATGTAGCAGCATGAATTAATACTGAGGAGGAGACTATTTCATAGATAAAATGACAATTGGAAACAAAAGTTCTATAAATAGAAGTTAATTTAAATGTCAACTGGTTGGATCATGAAACCTAAATATTTGGTCGAACATCCATCTGGATATTGCTGTGAAAGTATTTATTAGATGATATTACAATTTAAGTCACTACTGTGAGTCAGGCATACGTATTACCCTTCTCAATGTGAGCAAGCCTCATCCAGTCAATTGAAGGTCTTAGGAGAAAGACTGTGGTCCTTTGAGGGAGATAAATTTTGCCTACACACTGTCTTCAAACTCTGCCTACACTGATAACTCTTCCATAGGTTTACAGCCATCCAGCCTACTTTGTACTTGCCAGCATTCCCAATTATATGAGCCAGTTCCTTAAAATAAACCCTCTCTCTCTGTCTCTTCTCTTTAAAAAGTAATAGAAAGGTAATTTTGGATAATATTTGTATATATGTATATATGTGTGTATATAATATATATATATACATATATATATATATGTGTGTGTGTGTGTGTGTGTGTGTGTGTGTGTGTATGTATACATATATGTATAAATACTGTATATCATAAATCCATGGTCAGCAAACTGTGGCTCTGAGCCACATGAGGCTCTTTGGCTTCTTGAGTGTGGCTCTTCCACAAGATACCACAGCCTGGGTGAATCTATTTTGAAGAAGTGGTGTTAGAAGAAGTTTGGGTTTAAAAAGTTTGGCTCTCAAAAGAAATTTCAATCATTGTACTGTTGATATTTGGCTTTATTGAATAATGAGTTTGCCGACCACTGTCCTATATAATAAAAGCCTAATATGCTAAGTGTCTGGTCAGCCATTTAACCAACCAAAGCGTAATATGTTAATGAGTAACTGCCACATTATATGCACACATTACCTATCTATGCTAAGGTTGCTCAACCACTCACTCTGACGTGTTCTGACAACCAATTTAAGTCACTACTGTGAGTAAGGCAGATGCTCCGACTGGTAGGTTAGCTTGCTGTTGGGGTCTGGTCTACTAGGACTGAGCAAGATGGGCCTGACATGCCCTGGAGCCCTCCTGTGGTCCCTTCCCAGCTGGCCAACCTCCCACATCCCTGCACCAGGGGGGTCTCTCGGCCTGGCCTGTGCCCTCTCACAATCTGGGCTGAGAGACCCCTTCCTCTGAGTACACAAATTTGTGCACTGGGCCTCTAGTGCATATATAAAATATATGTAAAAGAGATGAAAGAAAAATATGCAAAACTATATTGCATAATAAACTTCTAAAATGGTCGTATTCTGTATTTGAGTTGGACTGTTATTTTTTTTCCTATTTTAATGAATTGAAAAATGTTCTATGCATACATACAAAATAGTTGAAAATTGATTTCATTTAGTCAACCAATTACTTGTTGACACAAGAATATTCCTCTTTTTAGAATATTGTGTCACATAAATGTGATTGATTAATGCTTTGAGTGATTATAAGATAACTGTATGATCTGAAAATATGTTTTGGCAGCATTGCCTAATTCTAAGATGATAGATTTGAAAAAGTGGGTATTATTTTAACAACAGGGAGATTTTTCAGAGTAGATATTAAACTTGTCAAAGGAAAGTGAAGAATTTGATAATACCATAGGCCTCTTTTCTGAAATTTTTTTATTTTGTATGATATGAATTTATTTGGTTAACATAATTTCCATTCTTGGCTAGAAGAACCTGAAGTTGATTGCAGTGATTTTAAATAAAAAGCAAATGAGTTTTAACTCCATTTAAGGAGGTGTAGGATATTTATGGGGAAAGAAGCTTTAGGAAGGCTCAAGGGGAAATGCCAGTGACTGATCAAGAAGAATGGAAAATGTCATTTTGCATTTTAGAAAACATGATCATGATTTTGCTGTGAAATTCACAAAACCTTCTATGGCAAAGGAAAACTTTACTTGATTAAGTGGCACTAGACATAAATGTATATCAAATCATAACTGCAGTGCCTAGCAGAGAAATGTTCATTGACGTCCAGGGAAGACAAGCTCTTTAATATTGCAGTGCTATTTGCACTTATGTTTGAGTGGAAATGCACCACAAGGACCACAACATTAAACTCTGTCAATTCTTGAATTTCAATTGTCTGCATGAATAAGCACCATTTCCTAACAATAACCAGAAAGTCTGCTTTCAATTGTAAACACTTTTCTTTTTGATGGAAAAAAATACTACTGTGTCCTTAAGAAGTGTGAACATTCCTTCTAAACCCCACATCCCCCTTTATTTAATTTTATAGACTAGATTTATGGTCAACAAGCTAAGCAGTTTGATGTTACAGTGTGCCTAAATGAGTAACTTCAGCATCATATGCATTCATTACCTGTCTGAGTACATATCATTGTGGAAAACAGTCACAGACACACATACACCTGCAAAGAAGGCTGGAAAATGCTGTCTTTATTATGGTGGCCCACACGCTCTGCAAACATGTATATGAGTTCAGAAGAAGAAAGGATGAATGGATTTCTTTGGAATACCTTGATTTTCTGTTTTTTTTTTTTTTTCTATTTTGTGAATATCAGTTTAAAGATTTTGTTACATAATAATTTGCATAATAGTGAGTTCCCCTAATCCAGTCATGAGCTTTTCCAAGTTAAGGCTTCATAAATCATTTTTTCCTCTCAGTGAATAGTGATGTTCATTCATTTTAACACAAGCTCAAAAGTTTATTGACTTTAGTTAACTTCTGTTGTTAATTCTTTAAATAAAAGTTTTATATGCACATGAGAAATACTTCAAAAATTCTGTTAATAAGTAGAAAGTGAAACATTATTTCTAAATCTGCCTCTTTTTATTTGTTTTTGCTTTCTACCACCAAACTACAAATAATATGTAAGTTTATGAGAGATGAGAGAGATTTATTCTTCTTTTAACAATACTGCCAACCTCACCATTGCAATCAAGTTCTCTGAAGGATACTTTAATCTTCAACCCTTTTATTAATGTCATTGCTGGTTGGGTTTTCTAGGAAACAGACTCAGAGAGGAAGATTAGTGTGCAGGAAGTGTATTAGGGGGTGCTCTGACCACCGTACCCTGTGGGGGAGCAAGGAAAAAGAATGGGAAGAGGAAAAGTAAAGCCACCTGAAGGCTTAACTGAAGCAACCTTGCCTTAACCAGTCACTGGATGTCAGTTGCTCCGAAGAAAGGGTGTGACCTTCAGTAGGGTGACCCTTCTTTGGTCAGGAGCAATTCCTGCCTCTGGCAACATCTGAAGACTATCAGCTGACCACAATCCCAGGAGTGAGGGGTATACATTTTCAGTGCTGAAGCATGATCTGAGAGGACACCAGTGTCCACTGTACTTCATAAAATTTTCACTAAAGAATAAAACCTCAGTTTCTGTTCCCTAAACTTTGATTGCATTTCCTGATTACATGCTAATCAGGAATATAGCACCTTCTCTCCATTTCTGCTCCTTTTTTCATAGCACTGGTTCCCATGTTTCAGATCACTTCATGTGCAAGATAGTTATTGTAGTTCCATTTCATTACATCCCTGCAATGCAAAGAAAGGACCAAAAAGTATGTTCCAACTGACTATTCACATAAAACGTCTCAGAAAGATATATATATATATTTTTGTAAAAGACATAGTCATGTGGTACATTTAATATCCAAGAAGAGCACTGGAATGTCAACTTTAAACTGAACATATTATAACAGAAATAACTTTTAATTTCTTATTCAGAAGAAGGGGACATTAAATATGGGAAACTAGTAGTCTCTGAACACACATACACAGACACACATGCTTATATGTATATTCTTATGTTCTATCAAACAATTATCAATTATTCACTGCAATCAATTTTAAATATTAGTCTTAA
Organism: Lasiurus borealis; assembly: GCA_004026805.1. NCBI lineage: Eukaryota > Metazoa > Chordata > Mammalia > Chiroptera > Vespertilionidae > Lasiurus > Lasiurus borealis. Next base: position 15,997 of record PVJN01018278.1, read on the forward strand.
TTGTGTGATAACTGAATATGTAGTGTAATAGTCAGTACACTTCTATAATACTAATATAAAAATAGTTTAAAAGTATGGTGTTATACTTACCTAACTTAAATATAAATATTTCAAAGCTCTACATTTAGGAAGAAAATTCTTTTTAAAGGCCTACCATCCAGGTAACTTATTTTGCAAGGGAATTATCTAAACAAGCAAATTAATTAACCAGAAAACCCCCAAAACGAAAACACTCAATTACCTATGTTAAATTTTTAATTTCAAATGAATGAAATATTTGAAACTATTAAATACTGAGTATAATTTGGTGAGCTAGGGAGGTAATAAAGCATTGTTGCCTAAAAATTACTTGATGATAAAATATAGATTAAAATATTTTAAAAGTAAAAGAAAATTATAAAAGGATCTTAACAAAGAAAAGAGAGAAAATAGTTATCAAAAGTGGTTTTGAGAGTATGTATTTCTTTACTATAAAAAATTGATAGTTATTCAATAAGTGTGCGATTAGGCCTCATTTAAGGAATACTCTACAAGGACAACTGAAAAGTCCAACTGTATTTAGGAAAAATGAGAAAGAAAAAAATAACTGCCAAAAGGCAAAGGCATTGGCAGTATTCCTTTTCACTAAAACACCACACAGTGTCCTTGGTGATGACTCGGATGAAGCATCCCTGCACCGGAAGCTTTCAGGTTCAATTCCGGTAGGTGTGAGTGCTGGGAGTTTGGAGGTGGCCCATGTCTCTCTCTTTCTCTCTCTCTCTCTCTCTCTTGCTCTCGCTCTCTCTCTTCTTCTGGGATCAGTAAACATATCCTAGGTTGAGAATAATAATAAAAAAAGAAACACATAACAATTAAAATAGTATGCACTGTTTGTCAATTTTTAGGATAGATAATATTAGGTCTAAACCAAAAATCCTCTGATTGTCATAGTATCACCAAATTTTGCCAGCTAAAAAGTGAAATTCATTGTAAGGTGTTAAGCCCGGAACGCAAGCCGCACTTACAGAGCACCAAGAGACGATCTCATGCAAAAACAAAGGGGTTTATTCAGACCAGCATGCTGGGGCTCACAACATACTCTGAAAGCAGAGCAGAGGCTGAGAGCCTCGAGCCTTTGTTACATGACCGTTTTATACTGGGGGTCGGGGAGGGGGGTGGCGAGCTGTTTGAATTACTGAGTTGGCCTATCCTGATAGGCCAGGTAGGGGAATTGGCCCATCCTGATAGGCCAGGTAGGGGCCGGGGTCTGCTTACGCAGGTATGGGATGTGGAGTCAGGAAGCAGTCTAATAGCAGGAAGAAGTGGGTTTGCAGTCACTATTCCTTTAGACTTGTTACCATAGCAACTCCTGAGAGCAAAGGTCAAACCTCACAAGGGACCTGTGGGGTTATCTCTCCCACCCTTATTGGCTGAAGGGCTTCCTTCCCTTTATTATGCAAACATAGACCTGTTGCTGTTCCCAGCTCCCTCATTGTAATGTTAATAAGCCTGCTGGTCTGCAGCCCTGTGCTTCCTCCAAGGTCCCCTAATTTCTAAATTTTCCTAAACCTGTCTTTTTCACCCTAAATATTCCTGTTTCAGTGACACCTTCAGATCCCCCTCTGCCCCTGCCCACACTCCAGCATCACACTCCATGTCCCATGCTGCTCACACCACTGTTACCCCCTTTCAAGGAAGGTAAATTAAAAAAGTGTTCCAAGGAACAAGAGGAGTTGAATAAAGACTAGAACAATAAAGAAAGTAAATTAACTATTGCAGATGAATTATATAATAAATCTTCAAATATATGAAAGACTTTGAGAAAATATGATAATCAATGTTTTCCTTATATTGAAGACAGAACAAGGGAATCTAGGGTTAATATTAAATATGGTGGATTTGAGTTAGCGAATAGTGAAATTATTTCTGACAGTGAGAAATTTACAATGAATCTCTTTCAGAGGTCTTTCAAACAAAAATGGATTCTTACTTTTTTTTTTATTCCATATGAATTGCCTAAATGATGATTGAAACTTAGGTGATGTGATTTATTTTTACGCTTATGATCTCATTGTATAAATTATGAATTTCGTGTAAAACTTCCTCACTAAAACCCAACCCCCAAATTTAAAATAATCTTTTTATAGAAGAAAGGTATTATAAAAATGACTTGGCATGCTATAATTCTATTTGGTAAGAGCCTGTCCTACCTATGCCATTTTTAAAATTGAGATTTAACAGAGCTAGGAAGAGACTAAAATGAAAGAACAGCTCAACCAGCTTGGCTTAATCATTGAGGGTCCCTCTATGAACAAGGAGGTTATTGTTTGATTCCTGGTTAAGGCACATGCCCAGGTTGTAGGCTCGATCTCTGGTGGATCACCTGCAGGAGGCAATCAATGATTCTTTCTCATCATTGATGTTTCTATCTCTCTTTCCCTCTCCTTTTCTCCCTAAAAACAATAAAAATATAGTTAAAAATAAGACAAAAATACAGAAAGAACATTCTTTAGTATGTTTTGCAAAAGTTATTGGATATTTTTAAATCATTTTTAAGAGGAATGTCAATTTTAAAAACATTTACTTATGCATAGATTATAAACTGAAAAGCATTCGTGACATAAAATAGTCACCTGTACCTTTTCTAGGTTTGTTCATCATTCTCAGTTTCTCCTAAGAAACTCAAAGACATTCTCATGAGCTCTTCTCACTTTGGAAGGAAAAAAACTTATTTTCCAAAGATCTTCCGTGTGTAGCTGCCCATCAGGAAGGGGGTTCTTTACAGCACTCTGTGATGTATACTCTCACAACCTGCCAACCTTGATTAAACTCTCTAAAAGCATGACATCCCTGAGCAGCCTTCTGCAGTCATAAGTTTCAATGGTAAAAATGACATAATAAAGTTTACTAATAAAGTAACATAGATTTTAAAATGTTTTTTTTTTCTGTTTTTACAATGTTTCATTTAATAGAAAGAGAATCAATCTTGCACATTGAGGTTATTGAGGGCATAATAGGCTGAATGTGTATAAAAGACAATGAAAGATGTTTTTCTCAGACTAGTAGTTTAAGTTAATTTAGTTTAAACTGATCACATATATATATATGTGTGTGTGTGTGTGTGTGTGTGTGTGTGTGTGTGTGTATGCCTAAGTGACCATTATGACCGGTCAACTAAACAACTGGTCAACTGATTGCTATGATGATATGATGATGCACTGACCACCAGGGGACAGATGCTCAATGCAGGAGCTGAGTCTTGGTGGATCAGTGTGTCCCACAGCCAACCTCCCACAGCAGTCCAGTCCCCCCCACCCCCACCCCAGGCCGGCCACCCCAATCAGCCCTGATTGCTAGCCAGGCCCAGGGACCCCACCCAAGCACGAATTTATGCACCAGGCCTCTAGTGAATTATAAGAACTTTCTAAAATTAAGTTGTAAACCTATAAATTGAATCTTTGAAATATCTTTACATATCATAATTGCATGAAGCATATTTCTCAGATTGACAGCAAAAAAATCATTTTGTTTATCATCCCCAGGCTAAGACTTTTTTTTTTCCATTTTTGGTTCAGAAAATTCTCCTAAACTTCCCCATTCTGACTTAAAAAAGCTTTCATGAGATTTAGGCTTTGGGCATGATCAAAGATTTGAGAAACTGGAGTTTAGCAGTCCTTGGTAATCACTTCTGAAAGCAGTGACTAATTCTATCAGCTTTCTGAAAAGGGTATAAATCTTGATGCTATCAGCTATTTTGTCTTCTGAAACAACTAGAAAAAAGACAAGCAAGGAATCTACTTTCAGTCTGTTTAAATTACTTAGTTCCACTCATGCATTTCTCTAGCGAGTATCTGTAAACGTAAGCTTGAGGAACAAAGTACATTTAATGTTAAACCGTTACAACAATGTTATAGTCTTCAGGATTCAAATATTATTTGAATCCAAAAGAACATATGAAAAAAATCCGGTTCAAAACCACCATAAAGGGAAGCAAGTGTGAAATAATGTCATGTTGAAAGCAGGAGAGAGAAAACAAGGAAAGAGAACACGAATAATAAGGTTCATGGCCCCTGTCAGGGCCCCTGAGGTTTACTTGTGAATAAGAGCATATCTTCATTTAGCTAACAGGGATAGTGATGTAATATGCCTCACTTTCACCTATAGTTGACATGCAGGGAATGCTTATTCTCATTTATGTCTAAAATATTCCAAAAACTAGTAGTTTGAGAAAACTATGGTTATATCAAGTAAATCATCTTTACATTCATTAAACAATGTATTCAGCCCAAATTCATTTGGAATGACTAGCTGTGTTAGAGAACATGGAATAAATCAGTGAACAAAACTGAAATTTTACTTTCTTAGATTTTACCATCAGGATTATTTTGAGATGGATGATTTGGAAAAATTACAGAGAGGACAAAGTGCAAGATGATCCAGCAAGAAAATCTAATTGTAAATCTATCATGGGTTGGGCATATTTACATCTATGTGAAAGCAATTCTGTCAAAATTCTTTATACCTAAAATATAAATATATATATATATATATATATATATATATATATATATATATATATATATATATATATATTATATCAGTGCTCTAAAAAATTCCCTATTCTTGCATGCTTATAAATGATAATACTCATATGGTAAACTGGAAGATATAAAAAAACTCTATATTGGCTTTGCTAAAAAAATACATATTTATAGACATTTCTTTTCCTAATATATAAAAACCCTGGGTCCATCACGACTAGAAGCTCAACCAACCAAGTCAGTCCTGCAGTCAATGCAGGGTTGCTGTGGCGACCCAGTACTGACTGCTGAGGGGGCTGCAAATCAGGGTCTGAGAGAGACTTGAAGAGAGAAGTAGGGACTGATCCATAGCCACTGTAACAACTGTTGATCAGCACTCGCCTCTCTTTCTCTCTGGGCCTGGCCAGCAGCTGTGCCTCCATTTCTCTCCAGGCTTCCACCTAGAGATACTGATCAGCCCCACCTTTCTGATCAGGTCCAGTTGATAGGCCCAGAGATGCTGACTGGCATAGAAACTGACCAATCAGAAATTATCTGGGTGAAGTATGAGGAACCAATGGCTGCCTAGGAGGTGGAGCTTTGGATGCTGACTGCCATAGGAACTGCCAATTAGAACCAAATCTGGGTCAACTGTGAGGAGCCAATGGCTGCCTAAGAGGCAGAGCTTTGGATACTGACTGGCATAGAAACTGACCAATCAGAACCAAATTGGCCAGCAGAGGAGGGAAGTTGGGGGTGAGATCAGGCCTGCAGGAGAAACTAATTGGGGTGGAAATCAGGCTGGCAGGGGATGGCAGTTGGGGGCAACCAGGCTGGCAGGGGAAGGAACTTGAGGGGGACCAGGCTTACAGGGGAAGGCAGTTGGGGGCAACCAGGTTGGCAGAGAAAGGCAGTTGGGGGTAACCAGGCCTCCATGAGAGGCCAGTTGGGGGTGTTTGGGCTGGTAGGGGAGCAGTTAGATATTAATCAGGCTGGCAGGGGAGAGGTAGGGGGTGATCAGACTTGCAGGCAGAAATGGTTAGGGGCAATCAGGCAGGCAGACAAGCAGCTAGGAGCCAGCAGTTTTGTATTGTGAGAGGGATATCCAACTGCCAATTTATTGGATCTAAATGGCAGTCAGACATCCCTTGAGGGGTCCCAGATTGGAGAGGGTGCAGGCTGGGGTGAGGTACATCTCACCCAGGCACAAATTTCATGCACTGGGCCTATAGTATTACGTAATTATAAGATAAATTGTCAAATTCTGGAAATACATTAAACATTAACATATTAATTTTGCAAGAAATTTTTAAATATATTTTTATTGACTTCAGAGAGGAGGAGAGAGGGAGGGAGAAATAGAAACATCAATTATGAGAGAGAATCATTGGCTGGCTGCCTCTTCCATGTCCCCCACTACTGATATTGCCCACAACCCAGGCATTTGTGCTCACCTGGAGTCCAACTGTGACCTCTTGGTCCTTAGGTTGATATTCAACCATTGTGCAATGATGGCCTGGCTACAAAACATTTCAATAACAAAATCAAACTTTCATCTGTGATCATTACTTTTTTGTATCGTACATCATTGTTATGTCATATATGATATATGCATTTCCAGGGAGGGCCCCATGTAGCTCTCTTCATTTTGGGTGTTCCTGAGTTTTATCCTTTACAGGAAATAAATAAACAATGCTATGTGCCTTGATTAATAATGAAGAAATTCTTTGAGAAGTCCTATCAACTGATTCAACCTCCATGCACTTCCAGGAGAAACACTGGGGGAGGGTTCTTCTGGACTGCTTCTACCTCCTGTTTATAGTCAAACTCTAAAGCAGCTTCTTGGCTTGCAATTCTGTAAAACAATTATGGGATTTTACCATACATGAAATGCCTTTGCTATAAAAAAAAAAAGTAAATATCATTTTTGGAGTGACTAAAAATATCATTGTTGATCAACACTTTTTAATGATTATCTTTTCATTTCTCATACTCACCATGGAGGACAATAATTTTTCACATAACTAAGCAGTAACAGAAGACAGTAGACTTTTCTCTGACAGAAAATCCTAAGTATTAATGAAAAGTCAGCCAGATATATTTTAAGATTATGAATATTATTCAAATTTATCACTTTCTATTTTTATTGGTTAATAAATGTATTAAACGTAATGAACTGAGCTTCTCTTAGCTGAAGTTTTCTGATCACATAAATATATTATTGAATTCTCTTAGTTAAAATTTCCTATCATGTGAATGTGAATGTTGAAACCATTTGAATTTGGATGCCAAATATTTTTATATGACATTAAAGATTTTCCTAGAGTGTACACAAATGTTGCTCTACTAGTCAAAAGCAGTTCTTTACTAGTGTACAAATTACAATATTGTCTAAATATTATTCATGAATTAATATTTTTTTTTAATCCTCATCCAAGGATATTTCTCCATTGATTTTTAGAGAGAGTGGAAGAGAGAGGAAAAGAGAGAAATATCAATGTGATGTTGTGGGGCGACCCAGGTGGGACTCGAACCCACCCGAGAAAGACGACCACCAGACAGCCAATTGGAAAATTTAGGAAGCCTTTATACAAACTCGAGTCCGGGCTCCAGGTTCCACTGACACAGCAGGGAAGTACAAGAGCCCCGAACCTCTGCAGCAAGTGCTTTTTATCCTCAGCGCAGGAGGACTTGGCTAACTTTAATTGGCTAAGCATTACTCTTTATCTAAACTCTGATTAAGCAAGCAGCTTGGAATGCAGATGTCCTTCTTAGGGGTCATTTGTACGACCCTGTGGTTTCTCAGAGCTGGGTGTGCCTCAGGTACCTGGTGTTTGTGTATGAAAACCACCAGTTCCTGGTTTTACTGCCTCCAGGCCTGAGGTCACCCTGATCTTAATTCGACTCCTTATGGGGGGAACGCGGTCTGGTCCTTGCCCCTCCACAGTGAGAGGTTCAAATCAATTGATTGCCTCCTGCAGGAGCCAAGGGCCCGGGCTGGGGAGGAGCCTGCATCCAAGGTACAGGTCCTTGACTGGAATCCAAGCCTGGATTCTTCGGTCCATGGAGCCTGTGGGAACCTCTTTCACATCCCACATGGTTCAGGGTTCCTGTTCAGGGTTCAGGTTCTGGAGGAGGCCAAACACAAATGAAAAGAGAGACTAGAAAAGTATTAATTTGGGAATATTGGGGTGGCAGGGGAGAGCCTTCCTCTAGTGAAAAGACTATCGCCTTCCTTTGGCCTTGCCATCGCTTTTATTCAGGTTTGGGATGCACCCTTTGCCCTGAAGCAGGCAATTCCAGTAACAACTAGATTATTTTATCAGTCAGGATTTACATAATTATTTGATGGGGAAGTTGCTTCAGCTACCATTGTCTCAATTAGATAGGGGGTGGCTGGACACTTTCTATTAGTGAGACAATTATTGTTTTCCGGCATCGCCAAACCTGTTAGGGTAATGAATGAGGGCTTTAATAAGTTTTTTTTTTTTAATCAAAGTATAAGGTACATCTTGAAAACAAAATAAAAGTGTACAGCTTGCTGAATTATCACCAACTGAATCTACCAAAAGGCCATATAACACAAGGAGGATAACATTTTCAGCAACTTGGGTGCCCCTTCAGCCTCTTCTTAGTTATGATTCCCACTCTCAGATCAAGGGATCAACAGCTCTGGCTTTAACATCGTATTTTATGTTGGCTCTTGGAATTTTATATTAATGGAACCATATGGTACATATTCTATTACAATACTTTTTTTTTCAACCAACAAGACATTTGGGAGATCCATCTCCATTGTTTTACATGGTAATATTTTGATCTTTTCCTTTAGAGTATTCCTCAATATAAATATACTACAGTTAATTTATTCATTTTGCTGTTTACATATTTGTGAGGTATTTCTAATTTTTGACTTATGAATAATTTTTCTGTAAGGATTGTAGTACATGTCTTTTGTTTTACACAGTCATAACTTCTGCATCCCTGTGTGAATTATTTTTGATCTCATGGTATGTATTTGTTAAGAATTTTGAAAGATAATGCTGGTATTTCAAAGCCTCATTTGTGAAATTCTATTGCTCTTTGCTGACATACGGTAATTTCAAAATTGGGCCACTGTGTAATAGAATTAAGTCTGTGGTTTAATTTTACATGTAGACAGCTTCTTAGTGAGCTAAACAACATATTACTTGAAAGTCAGATTCCTATTGCTGAAATGGTCTAAAGTCATGTCTCTAGGCAGCTTATGTGTTCCAAAGTAATCACTTACCGTGATGAATATTTTTGGGATTTTTTTTTAATTGGTTTGTTTTGATATGTCTTTTGGGGAAAAATAAAATTATCTACCAATTTTTCAAGAATTTTAACTGGGGCTATTATTTTAAATATTCACATGAAAAAGAACTTCACTGATGATTACAAAAGAAAATTTTCTGAAGTAGTAAAGCTACCTGGGATGATTAAATGTATTATTCAGAGTACATGTTCACTCTTATAGTGTTATACAGACTTTTTTGGTGGTGGATGCTAAAATTGAAGATTTAAAAACCAAAATAATTTTAAATACAGAAGACTTAAAAAAGCTATATATATAGTGCTCAACTATAATTACAAATGTAAAATTTTGAGTAAGAGTAAAATTATAATATAAATCTTGCACTGTGAAACACTATGGCACACTTGTTGGGAAATTAAGCTTCTCTTAATCTATCCTAAGAAGGAAAGTATAAGAAGAGAGAGAGAGAAAAAAATGTCCATTAATATATTTTAATATTATATAAACATAACTATAAACTAAGTCAGATTAAAATTTAAAACCATCACCAGAATTTAAAAATTAGTTTTAAAACTTCACTCTGACCATGAACTTTTAATCCCTCTAATTAATGAACATGAATATATTTCATTACAGCATCTCTGCACATATAACCTAGACAGTATACTTTCTGAAATGAACAACAGATTGTTAGAGAAGTTAAATGTTATATAAACTATACATTTTTGTGGCACTCTTATATTAAAAATATGCCTTACAACTAGTGCCTTCTTTTGTATTCTATACAAATCTCAGTGTAAATCTTAGTCCATGATTATGCTTTTTATGTACTAGCTACTCATCACCATAGATATTTAGAGCAGGTCAAATATAATTTGTGTTTTAGGTTAATTCAAATCTTAAAATACATGGGATGACAGGAACCCCAGCAGCTCCCAATCTGTATAACTCAATCAATCAGAAATATTTATTTTTTACAATATATTTTTATTAACTTCAGAGAGGGAGATGGACAGATAATTAGAAACATCAATGATGAGAGAGTATCATTGATTGGCTAGTTTCTGCCCACCCCATACTGGGGATTGAGCCTGCAACCTAGGCATGTGCCCTGATTGGGAATGAAACCATGACCTCCTGGTTCATAGGTTGAAGCTCAACCATGGAGCCCCACTTGCCAGGCTATAAATATTTATTATTCTGACCTAATTGAAGACCCTTTTTATTCTGACTTATTAAATTTCAAATGCTTTTCAATAAATTTAACATTTTTAAGTTTTAAGCCAGGCTAGCCAATGCTATTTAGGGTAAACCTGTTTTCATGTACACTACCATCATTTATCTCTTTAATATTACTTCCCTCCCTCTTGTTCCTTCTATCTTCCACTTAACAAAACCTATTTAAGAAATCCAAATGACATGGCATTCAATATCAGAGTGAATTATCCATACTTATCTATTGCATAACTATCCCACTTACTCTCTGTGCCACACCTTGACCAATAATATGAATTACATATTTTCATGACTATTTGTCAACTAAGCTTAATCTGACCATCTGATTTTACCTCACTAAGGATGTGGCTTGTGTAACATTTATTCTTATTAACTCACAGAAACTAATAAGGAAGTATGATGACCAAGAGTCAGTGATAAGGATCAGTTACATTCTCCATGCACTACTCATAGTGGCCATGCTAGACATCCCTTCCCTTCTATTCATGCCTATAGACCCATGGCCCCCACAATGTTAATAGCTGCTACTCACTACTTCTTGAGTGTCTATGCAATGTTGGATTGAAAATCACAAGAGTATTCCTATAAAATGTGGTCCACATTATTTTAAAGAAAAAACAAAACTTACATTTAAGTGTTTTGCAATACTGGCTTGTGATTTATGCTCATTCTACGTATATAAATCAGGAAGGTTTTAAAGACTTAAGGTTCAGTATTTTGGAACACAAATGTTCATGTATGTTGAGTAAACTATAACTGTTAAACAATTTTTAGCTTTTCTCAAAGTTAGTTCTATTATAGGATGTATTTAAGCAGTAAATGTACTTAGGCTAAAGCAGCTGAATTATGTTAAATGCCGCTCTTATACAACATTACATTGAATAGTCTTTGGAAGCATGCTGAAACATGCTTCTTTTTTTTTATAAGACTCAATATAGGAGCTTCATGTGCAATGAAAAGTGAAATATCTGGCATGTTTGTTAATTCTAGTTTCATTTAATAACTTGTAAGGCATGTAAGGTTAAGCTTTTTTTATTATTAATGGGGAAAATTTGAGACACAATACCGATATTTTAAGATTTTGCTTTTGGTGTTTGAATTAATTTCTAGACCTTGATTTACATATTTCATTGAATTGTGATTTCCTTTTAAAGGTATAGCACTAAGTGAAATTTGTCAAATTAATCTTTTTAAAAAGTGAAAAATCCAGTCTTTTGCATGAATTTAAGGACAGCAATGCTCTGATACTATTTTTCAGTGTTTCACTGAACAGGAATCCTTATTTATTTATGTATTTATGTATTTATTTTATTGTTTAAAATATTACATATATTATTATATATATATATCTACTTCCCCCCCCACCCCATTGACCTTCTCCCAGCATCCCCTATCCCCTATCACATGCCCTCATCCCACCCCCTAACTATCTTGTGTCCATTGGTGTGTTTATATGCATGCATACAAGTCCTTTGGTTGATCTATTTCCCTTTCTCTCTAAAACTTCCCAGCTTTCCCACTGTAATTTGAGATTCTGTTTGGTGCTTTACTGCCTCTGTATCTATTTTTTTATTCATCAAGTTATAATGTTTTTATTTTCCATAAATGAGTGAGATCATGTGGTATTTCTCTTTCATTGCCTTGCTTATTTCACTTAACATAATGCACTCCAGGTCCATTCAACCTGCTGCGATTGATAAGAATTCCTTCTTTTTTAAGAAAGTAAATGAAATAGAAGCAGAAATAAGCCTGCCAGAGAAAGAGTTCAGAGAAATGATCATAAGGTGGATGAGAAGAATGGAAGACAAAATCGACAATGTGAGTAAGAGTCAAGAGGAAATGAAGAAGCAGCAAGAAGAAATGCAGAATAATCAAGAAGAAATGAAAAATGACATCACTGCTGTAAAGAACTCAATAGAAAGCATCAAAAGTAGACTAGAAGAAGCAGAGGACCACATCAGTGAGCTAGAAGACAAGTTAGGAAAAAATACCCAAGTACAGCAGCTTCTAGAAAAAAAAAAAAATTAAAAAGCAAGAGGAGAGCCTAAGGGAACTTTGGGATAACAGGAAACAAAACAACATCCGTATAATTGGGGTTCCAGAAAGAGTAGAAACTGAGCAAGGAATAGAAAACCTGTTTGAAGAAGTAATTACAGAAAACTTCCCTGATATAAAGGAGAAAAAAAACACACAAATCAAAGAAGCTCACAGAGTTCCAAGCAAAATGAACCCCAAAAACCAACACCAAGGCACATTATAATTAAATTGGCAAACACCAACAACAAAGTAAGAATCTTAAAAGCGGCCAGAAAGAAACAGAAAGTTACCTTACAAAGGAACCCCCATAAGACTCTGAATCCAAGAATACTGTACCCTGCAAGGCTTTCAATCAAAATTGAAGGTGAAATCAGAAGATTCACAGAAAAAAAAAGGACTAAGGGAATTTATTACCACCAAATCAGTAGTGCAAGAAATGTTAAAGGGTCTGATGTAATAAAAAGAAAGAGGAAGCAAAGAAGGAACTTGGGGGTTAGGACTAACAATGTCGACATATAAGTACCTATCTATAATAACTTTAAATGTAAATGAATTAAATGCTCCAATCAAAAGACATAGGCTAACTGATTGGACAAGAAAACATGATCCATATATCTACTGTCTACAAAAAAACCACCTCAGGAAGAGAGATGCACACAGATTGAGGGTGAAGGGATGGAAGATAGTATTTCAGGCAAATGTAAATGAAAAAAAAAGCTGGGGTTGCAATACTTATATCTGACAAATTAGATCTCAAAGTAAAGGACATAAGAAGAGATAAGAAGGCCACTTCATAATACTAAAGGGAATAATCCAACAAGAAGAAATAACTCTGGTAAACATATATGCACCCAATATAGGAACACCTAAATACATAAAAAAACTCCTGGAGGATATTAAGGGAGAGATTGACAGCAATATAATCAATAAGTATTCATATATTGGATTTTTACAGTCTTTGCAGCTAGTGAAGGGATTGAGAATTTTAGCCAATCTCCATGGCTCTTCGGGAGGCAACTACAACCATACTACACAAAAGTGTCTTAACTTGTCATGAAGGACTTCAAGTTATCTTCATTCTATACTCATCAAGATTATCTTTCTAAAATAAATTTTTTTTGAGAGAATGTGAATTTATCTATCTATCTATCTATCTATCTATCTATTTATTTCAAATTAAATCTTTATTATTCAAATTATTACATTTGTTTCTCTTTTTTCCCCTTTATAGCTCCCCTCCACCCACCTCCCACCCCTCCCTCTGCCCTTACCTCCCTCCCATTGACCTCATCCATTGGTGTATTATTTGTCCAGTCTCTCCCTGCACTCCCTCACCCTTTTCCCCCTGAGAATTATCAGTCCACTAGCTTTCTGTGCTCCTGATTTTATTATATACACCAGTTTATTCTGTTGATCAAATTTTTCATTCATTTTATTTTTAGATTCACTTGTTGATAGATATGTATTTGTTATTCATAATTTTTATCTTTACCATTTTCTTCTTCTTCCTCTTCTTAAAGAGTACCTTTCAGCATTTCATATAATACTGGTTTGGACTTGATGAACTCTTTTGGCTTTTTCTTATTTGCGAAGCTCTTTATCTGCCCTTCAATTCTGAATGATAGCTTTGCTGAATAGAGTATTCTTGGTTGTAGGTTCTTACTATTCATCACGTTGAATATTTCTTGCCACTCCCATCTGGCCTGCATAGTTTCTGTTGAGAAATCAGCTGACAGTCATATAGGTGCTCTCTTATAGGTAATTAATTGTTTTTCTCTTGCTGTTTTTAATATTCTCTCTTTGTCTTTTGTTCTTGGTATTTTAATTATGATGTGTCTTGGTGTAGTCCTCTTTGGATCCCTTTTATATGGGGTTCTGTGTGCTTCCTGGACTTGTAAGTCTATTCCTTTTACCAGATGTGGAAAGTTTTCAGTCATTATTTCTTCAAATAGGATTTCAGTATCTTGCTCTCTCTCTTCTTCTGGCACTCCCACAATTCTGATATTGGTACACTTGAAGCTGTCCGAGACTCCTTACATTATCTTCACATTTTTGGATTCTTTTTTCTTCTTGCTTTTCCAGTTGAGTGTTTTTTGATTCTTTATATTTCAAATTTTGTTGAAGTTACCCTCTGTTTAAAATCCATCAGTATCTCTCTATTGCTGTCATGTGAAAACTCAAATTTTAGGAAAACCTAAAAGCCATCAACCTCATTTCTCCTTCATTGTGCTCTTGGTATAATTCTCAAATCAACACAAACCCTTGCTGTCACTGACACCTGAGCTCCTCTAGCCTAGGCACTCATCCCTTTGGAGGAATTTCTTTCCTAGATGCCTGGACAAAGCACAGGTGTCAACTCTCTGAGAAGATTTCCCTGTTCTTCCAAAGGTGCCCTTCTAAGGGATTCCATGACATTCACAGCTGACCTCCAATAAGATACCTATTCTACCGTAATTGTGTCATAACTATCTCTTTATCTGTCTTTCTTCCCACTAGATTATATCCTCTGTGTGTTTTATGACTATATCTTTCTGTCTCTGGCAATTTTTAAAGTGCCTGACACAATATTTATTAACTAAATAACAATGACATAATTTCTGTTGGAATCTATTTATAAGGCACTTTCATTAGGAGCCCAAAGGGCAATTTTAGCAAGGCAAAATTTAACCTGATTAATCAGGGATTTGGAGGAAGATAATATTTAAAACAATGGTAAAGACATATTTGATGCTGTAAAAAATTATGAGCATGCTTATATTGCTGAATGTATCCAGTTTTACCCCTCCTATTACAATTCATCCTGCGTATAATGCCAGCTTCATTTTCCTTCTAAAGCAGAAACTCCTATCCCTTGATGGAAATATTTAAGGACTCCATTTAATCTACTGCCTAATGTGCAAATTTCTTATGCTTACATTCAGTCTTCCACATTAGGTTTCTTATCTGTGATAGAAGAGAAAAAGAAATTATACTGTAGAACTTAACCATCTGAGTTTCTGCTTTCTACAGGAAAAACAAAATAATTCACTTGGCCATATATACTCTTTGTTAAGGAAAATACCATGGACATTTGTTTTTTGCTATGAGATAGTAAATCTTCAAGGCAGGAGGCAAAGTGAGATAAAATGAAGTAAATTGCTTTGTATAACACAATAAGAAGATACGTTAGCTTATTCAGGTAAGTAAGAAGGATGAGATCTTAGAGGCAGCAAGGGTAGGAAAATCCTAACAAAATACCAAAAAGCTAGTTATTTTTCATATAACATGGTTTAGAAGAGACCAGACCTTCCATCTACTAGAAATAAAATCTAAAGTTTAGTTAGATATCTGGCTGCCATACTAATAGCTACATTTCCAACCTCTCTTAAGGATGGTTGTTACCAGGAGATTAATGAGGGTGGGGGAAGAAGGGGGCAGAGAGCAATTGATTTTGACTAAAAGTATTCAAGTATTCAGTTTATGGCTTCTCTGTATAAAGAAAACACTGCTTGCCCTTGGTTTCCTCCTTCACCCTTTTCATAGATTGGGAAATTATGGGTATTAAAATGCTACATTTTGAGAACAATGAAACCACCATGCAAGGCTTGTTCTACTCATATCTGTGCTGTTAAATGAGATTACAATTAAGTTCCATTTTACTTGAGGCACCAAATTCTTGGTTCATTTTGTTTCAGTAACTTAGACTATTGTGGTTGGAAATAAAGCAGATGTATTTTTACGTTCATCTACTGATTTTTATATTCAAGACATTTTTAAATATTATCAAAATGTTTAACTCTTTAAATATATATATTCTTCTATTAGAATGTACAAATTGCTTATTTTTATTTTATTTATTTTAAAATATACTTTTATTGATTTCAGAAAGGAAGGAAGGGGGAGAGAGATAGAAACATCAATGTTGAGAGAGAATCATTGATTGGCTGCCTCCTCCATGCCCCCCACTGGGGATCCAGCCATGTGCCCTTGACTAGAATAGAATCTGGGACCCTTCAGTCTCTCCATGGAGCCAAACTGACTAGGGCCAAATTGTTTATTTTTAATCTTTGTCATTTCAAATCCCAGGTTTCTATATATAATTTAAATGCAGTACTCTGATAAATGACTTATTATGATTTATGTATTGGGTAAACTGCATAGCAAACCCATATATTTCCATATGTTTCTAATAACAGATTGCTACTTAAAAGAGCCAAAATTCCCATAAATGCACACAAAAACAACCCCAAAGATTTGTTTTGTATCTTTTATTTTCAATGTGCTTTAATTGCACTGGAACTTTAATTGAGCTGTAATTACTTTTTATTGCATGCATTTGTATGAATTTAAAATTACGAAAGCTGAAATGTGGTAGATGAAGCAATTGCAATTTCATGCATATAACAAAACAGTTACCATAAAGAAAAGTTTTATCCTTTATATATATATATATATATTTTTTTTATCACTGTCTGGAACTTTTAAAGTTAAACTTGGAATCTGATCACATTTTATTTTTCTTTTCTTTTTTATTTTCTGATTCTCCCTTTGCTCACCCTACTTTGCCTCAGGCTGTAGTATGGGAGTTTCAACCATTGTTTGAGTGTCCTTGTTGTCTGGCTTTCTGTGGGATTCAACCAATAGGAAGGCTCTTGAAAGAGAAGAGAGCTGAGAGGGGAAGACTGGTCTTAGTGTTTAAACTTTCTGTTCTGGCCTTGGCTCCCTTCCTGGATGCCCACAAGTCCTGAAGGCTACGCCTCTTCCATAGATCCAGCTCTCAGAAACCCTGCACCTTCCATGTAGGGTTGTACTGGCTTCATGCAGTTAGTAGTTTCTGGATATTTATCTCTTCTTGGTGCCCTTAACTTCACCTTCACCTCTGTGTAGAGTTCCTCTATGAAACTTACTTCACATAAACATTTTGAAGACCATCTGTTCCCTGCTGGGAACTTAACTGATACATTATCCTTACAAATTTATGTCGGTTTCTATTATGTGTCAGGTTCTTATTCACTGAGCACCAACTAAAGTGTAACTATACATCAGTTCACAAAACTGTTGGGTTCAAATTCTCATTATTGCTTAGACCCGAAGAAAGGCTCTTGTATTATTCATTTATGTGGATGTTTACTGATTGGATTAGGCTGGCATGCACAGTCCATTTTTATCCCAAGGAAGACTCTATCACCAAAGTTAGATATTAGCCATATGCCGGGTAAGAAAACGTGCTACCACGGAACTATGGCTAATTCAAGCTAAATTTGATCTAGGCAATCATGGAACTCTCTTGAAATATGACATGACTTTTCAGTTTCATTATTTTCATTTTCATAGCTCTCTATCTATTGGGTTTTGCTAAGGTCTGCCTAAAATTTACCTAAAATACCATTTACTTCTCCTTTCTCCTTTCTTTTTAGAATCTCACCACAATCTTTCAGCTTATCACGAGTATACTCAAAGACCAGATTTCATAAAGTCTCATAATTACTCTTGTTTGTTCTTCCTATATTTTTATTTTTAATGGGCCATCAGCTACTCTCCATAAGTATTTAGCAGATGTAGCATTATTTTCCCAGGTTCGATATTTGCATAGCCATAAGCAGTTTATTGGCCATTTCTGACAAGAAGCAATTTCTGAAATTTTTATACATTTCATTTACAGAGTTAGCCCAGATCTGTTGAGTATGCAGAGCTATTAACATTTCCACAGCCAGGCATGGATGGCAACTGTTGACGATGGTCTGCCAAACAGGTTATGTTACAGTTTAAGAGGTGAGACTTAAAGTGGAGAGAGCAAATGTCCTTCAATGAATATTAAAGTATTTACTAGTAATTTATATTTTTTGTCTGTACCAATTATAATCTGTAAGCTAGAATAATAATGACTGATGCTTTATTGAGGGCTTAGTGTGTGCCAGGTACTCTATTAAGAGGTGTTTTATATCACTCTGTTTAAACCTCTCAACTATTTTATGCTACACAATAATGAAGTCCCTAATTACAGTAAAAGAAATAAAAAGTTAGAGTAGTTAAGTAACACGATCTTAGTCACACGGCTGGTAAGGTCTGGAGAAATATCTCAAGTTAAGTCTAGAACCTGGACCCGCATACCTCACATGAACACTGACTGAGATCTTTCCATAATGCTAAGTACAATTGCAGCATAATCACACACGTATTAATGTAATAATTTTGAGCATACTTGATCAGAGGCAAGTTTCTTAGGCAGGTATTAAGTATATTAGACATAAAATTTTTCTCTTAGGTATTGTCTGACAAATTGGAATAAAAGAAGAATGAGAAGATACTAATGAAAAATAATTAGTATTCTTTTTATTTGTGTCATTTTTTCTAAGGCTATTTAAATATTATTTTTCAAATTATATTCCTTTTATATAGAAAATGCAAGTTACTGCCTCATTTTTTTTCTCTCATAGCTGTTTCATTTCTGGAATAAAGGTCTTTTGCAATATCAAGATCATCTTATATTCATTAGAAAAAAACATATGTGAGATTCTAAATGTCATTTATTTCAGCAGCAAGTTATTTTTTCTATTTGCACTTATGTGGAGTTTTAATTTATCATGTCATCTACCATCTGGTTTTCAGGAGAGATTTTTTTTTTTATTACATTGTAATAAAGAGCATATAGAAGAAAGAAATTTTTGTTGCAAAGTATATCGGCTTTTATGTTTTTCCCTGGTAACTTTTCATTGATAATTATTTGTCATTTAAAATTTTGGTTAGTCTATTTTATATTCACATAGAAAAATCTGTATGAAAGCCTTCTAAGTATGTTCAGGGTCATGATATTATTATTTTAAATATCGTGTTAAATATAATAATTATTAGATAAAAGGTATTTTTAAAATTTCAAAACTATTTTTGTTTTCATAAATCTTACAACAATTAAATATGTTTGTTTGGAAAGAAATAGAGAAAGTGAGTGCATCCCGACATATCTTTTTTGAAGCTTTAACAATTTCTTTCAAGTTCTCATTCAGTCAAAACTTAACGCTCCTAAAGAGAAGACCCTTTCCGAATCTATTATTTACTGTTCCTTCAAGAGAATAATCAATATTGACTCAGCCCCAAAGAATCAGGATTAGATCATCTCTCTGAGGCTGGAATTTCCTGTAAACAATATCTTCATTGTGAATAATCTATGGATGGATTCATGAGTCAAAGAGTTTAGTCACCCAAGGCCAGCCATATTTTATTTTAATGCATCTTCCCTTTTTAAAGTGTTAGCGACTTAGGGAAGTGCCTTGTTCCAGGGCCATTTTCTACTTAGAAAAATGTCCGTTGTGGTATTTTTGGACCATGGTGCAATGCCATCCTTTCTACAATATGACATGTCTGGAATCTCTGTATTCTGTACTTCCGTCTCTTCCAGCTCTGATGTCAAAACAATGATCCAATTAAGGGAGAACACAAACAGAAGAAGTATGACCAACAGCCATAGGCTTTTATGGCATTGTATATTTATTTATTTTATGAAAGTTAACACCACCGAAAAGAGAGTTAAGTTTCTGGAACTTCTGATACCTCCCCCCTCCACTTCTCATTTGCTTTCCGTTCTGAAATTCTATGAGACAGTCAGATAGACATTGGGAACCTTTGATCTTCCTGTTTAATTAGGGAAACCAACAGGATCTTTCATGTTTAGAGGCCAGCGATGTGTAAAAAGCCATGTTTTTTGTGAAGCCTGACAAATGGTGGTGAGGATTTTTGGACAGCAGACCTCGCAGGCCCTTTGTTGTCTGTGCACTGTCAGCTTTTGGCTCAAAGAGTGGATTAACGTAAAAAGAGAATCCTCCATTCCTGGGGCATGACTGGAAAGCATGAAGTTGTCTCTTTTGATTTTTTTTTTTTTTCCTGAGCTCTGTCAGGTACAATATAAAACCATCTACAATTTGTAGCCTTAAGCTTTATTTTTTAATTGTCTTCAGATAGGAAGCTATCTACTCAGTGCCTCAGTTTTCCCTGGATAAGATAATAGTATATATTCCCTTTGTATCATAGTGTAATCTTCCAAGGATTAAGAAGATAATGCATTTAAATCTCTTAATGTTTCTCAATGATAACATCATGCATCATGATAGTATCGAAAACTTTAACTTTATACAACTTCCATGAGGGAGACATGGAAAAACACACTTTTTAAAAAATGTTTATTTATTTATTTATTTATTTTTCACAAGGTGGGAGGAAGTGTATGTTTGTGGTATTTCCTTCCATGGCACCTGAAAACTGAGGGAGGGCCTCTCAGCTTCAGTTCCTCCTAATCACTGTGGGAAGACTCAGGATCTCCCTGATCAGCTAGATCTGCAGTTTCTGTCAAACTTAAACATTGTCATCTTTTCCCTAGGTTCCTCTTCCCTGGCACCTCCTGGCACACCCTGGGCTGATCTCCCACAGCCTGGGGGTATTGCCAGGGGACGTGCTATCTCCCAACCTGAAAACACCTGTGAACCTCAATCCTGCAGAACATCCCAGAGGCCCTCCTTTCCCTCTGCTTGAGGGCCCCGTGCCTTCATAGGCACCGCTTACTCTTCCCGGCAGAATCCTTCATTGGTCTCTTGCAATAAAGTCAGACACCCCTTGGCGGTTTCCATTCCCAACAACGTCACATTTCTGCAGGTGACTCTTCCAGCAATCTGGCCTTCGGGGTTCCTGAATGCTTCAGCTGCATTGATCTGTGATCCACTTCTGTACCGTGTGCTTTGGATGCACTTGCAGAAGAAAGGGGAAAGAAACTGAATATTGATCACATGTCTACCCGTGTTATTCCATTTGTTGTCACGTTTTCCTAAGCTTTGCAAGCCTAATTGAAGATAACTCAGTTATGAGAAGACTCCTACTGTTATATACTAGTAAATGTCCTTCAATTACACATGAAATCTCATTAGAATTGCATGCAGTCTAAACATGGCTCACTTTACCATGTGTGTAAACATTTCTAAACCTTTATGTTTTGGCCACCCAAGATTCTCATGCTCAGCATACAGTTTGGTTAAAAAAAATTATATATTATCTGGTTAACATATATCTATTATATACATGAATATGATATGTGTATGATAGGCCATTCAAGAAGACATTCTTTGACATCACATTACCCCTGCCTATCCAATCCTTGCATACCTTAAACTAGCATATTTACTTCTTTTATTTTTTCTCCTTTTTTTAGAGTTATACCCTAATTTATTTTGTCTAATTTTATTCATTTTTCCTTCCTCTTGTTTCATCCTCTTGGTTTTCTCCAGTAATTCTTTTTTACCTCTTTTATTTTTCAATATTTTTAAAAATATATTTTATTGATTTTTTACAGAGAGGAACAGAAAGAAATAGAGAGTTAAACACATCAATGAAAGAGAAACATCAGTCAGCGGCTACTTGCACACATATGGGGATGTGCCCTGTGCCCGAAACCAAGATACTTGCTCTTGACAGGAATTGAGCCTGGGACCTTTCATTCTGCAGGCCAATGCTCTATCCACTGAACCAAACTGGTTAGAGATTTTCAATATATATCTATTTTTTAATTAACTATTTATTTGAACATTTTTGCCCAATTAGAAGTTAGTTATTCAGTTCAGTTTGTGAATGCTCTATACATACAAATTAACTTGCTGGACCCTGTAGGATATCTAAGCAGTTTACATGAGTGTTAACAGTCTTTATTTAATACTACAGGCCCAGTGCATGAAATTCATGCAGGAGGGTGGGGGGTGGATGTCCTTTAGCCCAGCCTGCTCCCTCACCAATCTGGGATCCCTTGAGAGATGTCCAAATGCCTGTTTAGGCCTGGTTCAGAGAGGAATGGGCCTAACATACAGTCAGACATCCCTCTCACAATCCAGGACTGCTAGCTCCCAATTGCTCACCTGCCTGCCTTCCTGATTACCGCTAACCACTTCAGCCTGCCAGCCTGATTATCCCTAACCACTCCCCTGCCAGCCTGATTACCCCTAACCAGTCCCCTGCCAGCCTGATTGATGCCTAACTGCTCCCCTGCCAGTAGGTTCACCCCTAACTGCCCTCTCCTGCAGGCCTGGGTCCCCCCCCCAACTGTCCTTTCCTGCAGGCCCAGTCACCCTCAACTTCCCTCCTTTGCTGGCCTGGTAACTCCTAACTTCCCACCCCTGCAAGCTTGATCACCCCCACTCAGGACACACCCACCCATCTTGTGGCAACCATCTTGTATCCACATAGTGGCAGGATCTCTTGACCACATGGTGGCAGTCATCTTGTGTGTTGAAGTGATGGTCAATCTGCATATTACTCTTTTATTAGATAGAATAGAGGCCTGGTGCATAGATGGGGGCCAGCTGGTTTGCCCTGAAGGGTGTCCTTGGTGCATGGGGTGGCTTGGGTGAGAGGCTTGGGGTGGTTTTCATGCTGGCCGTGCCCCCAGCAACCCAAGTGGAGGCCCTGGTATTTGAGATTTATTTATCTTCTACAATTGAAATTTTGTAGCCTGGAGTGGAACCAAGCCTTCTGCTCACACAGCCATTGAAACTTTGTTGCCTTAAGTAGAGGCTTGGGCCTGCCTGGGTTTGCAGAAAGCTTAGCTTCCTCCATTGCCAGGGGCCACAGCCATCATGATTGGGTTAATTTGCATACTTGCTCTGTTTGGCTGGTGGGCATGGCTGGTGGACATTGCTTGTGGGTGTAGTGGAGGTATGGCCAATTTGCATATTACTCTTTTATTAGATAGGATGACTTATGCACTAAAGAGATCTTACTGTTTTCTTCTTTCCTAATCTCCAAATTTCTTGAACAGCATTCAGTTTTTGTACCTAAAACTCTTTATCTCATTATTCTTTTTTATTTATTTTTATTTTTTTAATTAAATCTTTATTATTCAGATTATTACATTTGTTTCTCTTTTTTCCCCTCCACCCAGCTCCCACCCCTCCCTGTGCCCTTAGCTCCCTCCCATTGATTTCATCCATAGGTGTATGATTTTTGTCCAGTCTCTCCCTGTACACCCCTCAACCCTTTCCCCCTGAGAATTATCAGTCCACTCCCTTTCTGTGTTCCTGATTCTATTATATTCACCAGTTTATTCTGTTGATCAAATTTTTAATTCACTTAATTTTTAGATTCACTTGTTGATAGATATGTATTTGTTGTTCATAATTTTTTGGCTTTTACCTTTTTCTTCTTCCTCTTCTAAAAGAGTACCCTTCAGCAT